>CM064501.1:31988904-32285682 GCA_032716605.1 Paralithodes platypus | reverse complement strand
GCTAAGGAAGTTGAATTGGGAAGATCTTGGAAGCCGGAGCAGGAGAGGAAAGTTGAGGGCTATGAATTTTTAAGTATATGGCCATGGAAAATTCTATTATACCAACAATGTAAAAGAGTCAACAAGAGTAAGGGGGGGGGAAGTGATCAAACCAGCTAGATTGGGGACCATTCTAGTCACACGAAGGGAGGAGGAGGTTCAAAGTATTCAGTACCTATGCCCACTAGGAAAAAAGCGACCATGCAGTTCTAGACATAGAACTTACTATTGAAGTATAATCTACCCAAGGGAAGTGGAAAAAACACAAGGAAAAATCACTGGATGTATTCCAGAACCGATTTCGTAGGGACGACGGGAATTTTTTCAAATCACAAAAATTGGATCAGGTGTCATCTGAAACGGGGAGGTTAGACAAAAAACTCAAAGCATTCATGGAGATCTACTGATACTGGTATTAAAAAACTTTTGTGCCCTAAGTACATTACTAAAAGGAAAAAAAGTAATCGCAAAGTATGGTTTAACCGCGAATGTAGGCAAGCACAGGAAGCAAAAAACAAAGCCTGGAAAAAGATGAGAAACTGGGATTCGGAAGATACAGGCAAAAGTATAAAGAGGAGAGAAACATATACACAGAAATGAGGAGGAGGTCAGAGGCAAACCATGAGAAAGGGATAGTGGAGAACTATGAAAAGAATCCAAAAATGTTTTTCAAGTTTGTAAACGGCAAAAGGAAGATAAAAGCCACGATCGTTAAGATTAAAAGTGGAAACAGAATCATAGAAGAGGATACGGAGATTGCGGAAGAACTAAATAGCAATTTTGCATCAGTATTTACAAAAGAAGGAGAATTCATTGCACCAGAAACCAATGAGATAGGTACAGAGGAAATGCCGGAAGTAACATTTAACAGACCAGAGCTCATAGACAAAATGAGTAAGGTGGATCCAAACAAAGCCGCTGGACCGGACGGAGTATCAGGCTGGATTATTAAAGAAAATGCTATGGAACTGAGTATACCGTTATATGACATAATGACCAAATCATTGGACACAGGGATAGTACCTACAGAATGGAAAAGAGCATACTTTATTCCTATATTTAAGGGAGGAAGCAGAGATAAACCACTGAACTATAGACCTGTATCACTATTGAGCATCCTCATGAAGATTCTGGAAGGATTAATAAGGGACAAATGGGTGAAATACTGGAATCCAAAAGATTAACTACTGACAGACAATTTGGATTCAGAGGTGGCAGATCATGTATAAGCAACTTGTTGAGTTTTTACTCTAGAGTAATAGACACAGTGGACAAGAGGGAAGGATGGGTAGACTGTGCCTACCTAGACTTTAAAAAGGCATTTGACAAAGTTCCACACAAGAGATTGCTATGGAAATTAAAACATGAGGGAAAAGTAGGAGAGACACTGCTGAAATGGATGGAGAGCTACCTTAGCGGAAGACAGATGAGAACAACAGTAAGGGGAAATCGTCAAACTGGACTCAAATTACGAGTGGGGTACCACAAGGATCTGTTCTAGCCCCAATCATGTTTCTAATATTTGTAAATGACTTGCCTGAGGGACTAACAAGCTACATGAGTATGTTTGCGGACGATGCTAAGCTGCTTAAAACGATCAGAACCCAGGAGGATTGCCTTGAGCTCCAAGCAGATTTGCAAAAGATCCATGAATGGAGCATCAAATGGAATATGGAGTTCAATGCAGGGAAATGTAAGACTCTAGAAATGGGTAAAAGCAAGTACAGACCTAGAAAAGATTATAAACTAGGAAACGAAGTGATTCCCAAAGCAGAAAAAGAAAAAGACTTGGGGATAGAATTTAGGGATAACATGTCTCCAGAAAGCCACGTAAATAAGATAGTGAGAGAATCACTGGCATTATTGGCAAATATTAGGATGTCTTTCAATTATCTTAATGAAAACACCATGAAACAAATAATAACGGCAATAATAAGACCCAGGATGGAATATGCATCTGTAGTGTGGTCCCCTCACTTGAAGAAACATATCCACAAAATTGAGAGGGTACAGAGAGCAGCTACGAGGATGATCCCAGGTTTGGAAAATTTGGAGTACCAAGAGAGGCTCGAGAGATTGAATCTACCTACACTGGAACAGAGAAGGAAACGAGGACAGCAAATTCAGATATATAAATGTGTTAGAGGTATTGACAAAATCGACCAAGAAAACTTCATAGAGAGGGATGGAGGTGAGAGGACAAGAGGTCACAGCTACAAACTAAAAGTGCTAAATAGTAAATCTGATCTGAAAAGTAAAAGATTTCCTACCAACTCGATTAGTGGGTGGAACAAATTGCCAGCCGAAGTAGTGTCTGCACCATCAGTGCATAGTTTCAAAGCACGGTATGACAAACATATCTTAGGAGGCGGGAATTAACGAGCATGCTCACTCCCGCAAATACAACTAGTGTAAGTACAACTAGTGTAAGTACAAATACTGTCATCTTTCCTCCCTGCCCACCCCAAACCAGCTTCCAGAAGCACATCCATACTCATATCTCTCGCAGTTCCATCCAATCACTCAAAGACAACACGCAGCTGCATGCACAACCTCCTGAAATCCATCCTTCCGAGTCCTCCCTTCCTCGCGAGGACAGAGTCCACCTGGCCAGGCTGAGATGTGGGCACCATCCAGCTCTTCTGGAAGAGACTGGATGACTCCGTCGGCGACGCCTGCCCAGGATGTAACACACCATCCCATACTATTAAACACATCATAGAAGGCTGCATTCTACACACTCATTTACGCCAACAACATAATCTACACGCCTTGAGAGCACTGTGGAAAAGCCCGATCGAGCTATGGCCTTCCTTAGGGACTCGGGGTTGTTCGGCCAGGCAGCCTAAGGAACGAAAAAACAAGAACAACTTCAACACTGTAAGCCACATAACATTGTGACAGCAAAGGTCTAAGGAAATCTTTCCTAGTATTGATTTTTTTCCTCAGCGTGGGAAGGTCTCACCGCGGACTTATACATATCTGGAATCGTAATTCTACAGAAATTTGTATTTACAGTATATGTGTTTGAAATAAATGTATATAGCATGAAAATAACATATAAATGCTCGATATCGTCACCATATACGGGTCAAGATATTATTGCACCAGACATGATCTATAGTAAGCTATCATATTTTAAACGCACGTTTACTAGTATATACGATGCAGATGATGCACTTTTTACCACCATGCACTCCCTGCTCAATAGCTAGACTAAGGTGGGTGCCCTGATGATCAGTGACTTCAGTGAACAGTTGCCACAATGGCGCAATGCATAAGTGTGTTGATTTTCGGTGTGAGCGTCCTGGGTTCGAATCCCCGGACTGCCACATGTGTTTGGTAATTTCATTAATCGAGTTTAGGAGTAAAGTTGGTTGGTGGAGAGAACATAATAATAACTTGACTGCACTGTCCACCACAGCACTGGCTTCTACCAAATAGCACACTGGCTGGCCCAAGACTCAAACCTTCGACCTCACGATCTGCAGGAGAGTGCTCTACCAACTGCACTATGGCTTGTGGCACGGATACAAAAATATTGGTATGAAATGAAGTTTTAGTGTTAGAGACTTGGTTCTTGTTTGCAAAGCTTCCTTATTCATTGTCATAAGTCTGAAACTACATCTCATAGTCGCATAGTTTACCAGATAGGCTAAGCGCACACAAACAGTGAAGCAAATTTTTTTGTGATTCCTCATCGCATGACAGGGATGAAAATGTTCATATAAAATCAAATATTAGTGGGACATAAATTTTGATGATACCGATGGAAAGAGCAAAAAAAAATACTACAGTATTTAGTGCACTCCTATAAAGCCTATGTTGTCACTGAATTTGTTTTAAATTGTCCGTTCAATTACACGGAAGAAAAGAACAAAAATTGGCATACATTTTCATAATGATAATTTGAGGTTTTGATGTTTATTCTACATGAATATTATAGAGTAGCCTTTCCTAGTTTAATGAATGTATAATAAAGTGTATAGAAGTAATTCTTATGTCTAATACCGACCGAGAGCTAATATTTTCGGTCTGATGGCCGTAATTTAACAGTGACTTCTCACCAATGACACGCCAATATTCGTATTTGGCGCTCTGTCTGCTTAGGGAGCCCTCTATAAGCAGCATTCCCTGCTCGACACTAACTACCAAACACACATCTTAGATAGCCCATGAATTACATAAGGAACGTCATGAATCTAATGCCACTTAGAAATAATATAATAGAAGAGAAGAATTATGCTTCACATTCCTCACATGTCAACTACTCCGAGATGCCACTTCATGTTCAGAGAATGAATGAAGACAGAATACCAAGAAAGATATATGGGAGTCAGGTGAGTGGAGCAGCTAGTAGTGAAAGACCACCTATGGTATGGGAAAAGAAAGTTGAAAAATACATTAAGGAAAAACTTCCACGTAGTGGAAGAGGTAATGTCGCACGGGCAAAGGGAGCATGTCTTGACAAAGTAGCCTGGAGACGTTTCTGTCATGGCCATTCTTTAGTGGGGGTTTCCCAGGGGGAAACAAGGTGTCGGAGATGATGCTGATGATGAACAAGCATCTCGCCCTTCTTCCTTGAGCGGTCTAAGTGTCAACACCTTCGCTCTTTGGTGTTCCCTGTCTAGCTATTTCTCAGCTAGCTTTGCTGAATTGGAGGCCTTTGTTTAGTCTAGTTTTTTTCAGGATTCTGCAAAGTTTTGGGTACCACACTTTGGCCATTGGGGTAATGTGGGGGCTTCTTCTGAATCTGGGTCATGGTAATTCTATTCCTCCTTATGTAATATGGTGGTTCTTTTTACCCGAACGTCTCCTAGAGGTGCTCCTGTGTGTACCTGACTTGTTTACCAGATGTCTTGTATTGGCGCATTACGGTAAGAGTTTATCAACGCTTCGCATCACAGCCTCAACCCATGATAGCTTTTAGCCTGACTCCATTCTAGGTTATTTTTGGAGTATTACCTTACATTTTTCTCGTCTCAACCAAATTATAGGTTTGACTCCTGCAAGGAGATAAAGAAAACCTAATTTAGTAGTGGCCCCGTAATCATTGACGATTATGCCTATTACATAAGGCATCCTCTTCAAACACTCATTTACCGTAGTTTGAATCTACCGCGCAGAGCATAAAAAATTGAGGAGCCTTCATCATGAGCGCACGCAACCTCACTCATGGTTCGTCATTATGAAATTGGGTACTCACTACGAAAAAACTTCGTAAAAAATAACAAATAAAAAGAAAATAAGAATAACTAATCATAAGCTTTCCATAACTTCGTGGATGTACTTGTGTGGATTTTTGACCAGACGCTGACTTCAGGCGTCATTCTTCCTTCACTGACATATCAAGTAAACCAAAATCCTTAATACATCAACGAATGGGAAGGGGATGGTCGGGAGGGCCCCAGTCGTCAATGATTACAGGGCCACTACTAAATATTAGGTTTTCTTTATCTCCTTGCAGGAGTCAAACCTATAATTTATTAGTGGCCCCTCCATCATTGACGATTATGCCTGATATCTAAGACTGGAGGGGGACATTCGTAATCATATCATAACTCTAGCAAAAGCAGATAATCAAACAACCACATAGTATTCATACTTTGTAAAAAAAATATATTTGTGTGCATAAACTTTATACAGCATATAAATATACAAAAAAGGTGACAAGCAGGAGCGTGCTTCGAAGAAGCCTGCTTGGACAAAAAAGGGGTTAACTCCGAGACTCTGTACACAGAGCTGGTAGTTAAGAAGGCACCCCACTTAAAGTAAGTGGTGAAAAATAAAAAACATCAAAGTTTACATGTGCACATATAAACCCCATTAACTTGTGGATATACTGTATATCTAAAATTATAGGCCTACCCTAAAAATAAAAGGAACTCGTGTACTGTCGCAGAAGTACTGAATTCTTGTACTTCTGCAGAGGTACTTACATTACAAATACAAGTTGCGGCCGCAACTACTAAGATTACTTAACATTATATTGCTTCACAGCCAAAACTATTTACAACAAGCATTGACGTTCTACTATGATTGTACGTTAGCACAATTTCCTGTAATGAATACTACAGAGAAATTTTATATCACAGCACCTACACCCTGTATCACAGCTCGTAAGCTCCTGCACACGTACTCTGGCGGGGTCTAGGGTGTCCTATGTTACACTGACTGCACCCCCCCCCCCCTCTCTTTTCTTCATCTTGTGACGTTAACCACTCCGTTAGAACCGCATGGCTTGTCCTACAGTGACTCGCTAGGATCGCCAGGGCAGTGGATGGGGCTACAGTTTATGTATTAGAGTGTGCTTTATTTCATATGAAAGCTTGTGTCATGGGCAGTCCAGAGAGACTCTTTGTTTTCACCCATGTCAAGGCTTTCTATATTTAATTGTAAAGTATATGTTTTATCATTAACTAGTAATGATGGGATCTGGGAGAGAGAGAGAGAGTAGAACAGAGTGAGAGGGGGGCGCGCAGTGTTTTTGCCCCGCTCGATGACGTCACGGCTGGCTGCCTCGTCGGGGTTGGTTGAGGGAAGTCCTTACCATGCTGCTAGCTCCCTTGCTAGTGGCTAGAGGACTTGTTACCGCATTACCTGCGCGGTGCAGGCTAGTCCGGGTATATATACTGCCGCCTCGCCACTCTCTCCCTCAGATCTGGTTTCTAGAACGCATCTATCTTATCCCTTGCTACCTGTCCCCCGCCCTGCACCTGAGAATCTTTTCCTCTGCCTACCTCTCTCTTTTTTCATATCTTTCACCACCTTTTATTAAGACTATATCCCCTCTGGTTAACTCTGCAAAATCAGCTTCATGCTGGCCAGCTGTATTGTGCGTTAAGGTCTGATATAACCTATGTATGTTTAGTTGTTAAGATAAGTTGATCACGAAGTATTGGTTAGCATCCATATTGTTCAGTACTGCTTCCTATAAGTATTAGTGTTCTGCTGGATTAGATAATGCTAGACTAGGGGTCTGATATTATAAGGTATTGTTTCCTATGAGTGCTGGCTTTAGGTAAAAGCTGCACGACATACCTGAGAACTGGAGTTGATTGGGTAAATTCTAGTCTGTGTGCCATTGAGAGTAGAGCATGCACGAATGAGGGCTTTTTGCCTATACCATTCTGCACTGTTCTAAGCTCGTTGTTTGTCTTTGAGGTACGCCAGGAGAACGCTTAATACTTCGGTATTAAGGTTTCTCAAGAGAGCTACCCTTCCCTATAACGTAATATTTGACGCACAGACTTGAGATTTGCACTAGGCTATGCGGCATGCCATGCGCACCAGTATTTCGTATCATTGACTCTAGCTAGACTTTATCAGTCACCGTAGACATTAAGTATATTAACCTAATTACTCTTTTTATGCATACCCATCTATGATTACACAAGCATTCGCAGCCTAGTTTGATGTATGGAGACACAAACGACTTAGGCTCTTTTTGTTGATAGGAATACTGCATTGTCGTGGCGATTATTATTGTTGTAGCGTTTAGGATATTCTTGGCCCCGACTGCATTATATATCCTGCCTTTTTGTGTGCATAGCCTGCACGAGCATTGGTCCGCTGCCTGCCTTTTTGGGTTCCATTTCCGATACAAGCATCTTTATAGCATCTAACATTTAAAGAAGATTCCCTGTTAGTGTTGAAGGACTTTAGTGCACTTTCTTTCATGCAGGAGTGCCTGACATTTATTGATTAAAGTAACGTAAGCTGTAACTCTTACCACCTTACTTTGCATACCATAACCAAGCACCTTCGGTTATAGGTAGTAATAGGCTGTTTCACATAACATTAAGCCTAGAGTAGAAGCACATTTATTGAGAGTTTGATAGCCTATTATTGCATATAGAACTCGGAGAGTATTTGTGTTCTTTGTTCACTGGGAATATACATCAGAGGTTGGATCTAGCGCTTTCCGTTGTAGCATTTATGCCATTACTAGTCCAATGAATAAGAGCCCTGATATATTTAAACCTCAGTCGTAACAATCTAAACACTAAGTGACCCAGAGGCCACCTAGACCCTCTGCCGTAAACCTATACATGGCATGGAAGGCCTGTCTAAAGCTACTGAAAGGTATCGAGTCAAAAAAGTATGATTAGAGGACCAGAGGTGCGTGGCTGCTATGTCCTCAACAGAAAAATTCTTAAGGAAACGTAAAGAGGTCGCCCATTTGCGTAAATCGTGAGCTCTACCCACAACGCCGGGATTATTTTCCTGAATGACGTTAACTAAGAGAGAAGCCAGTTTACGTTTCATTACGCGTTTACCCGTACTTGATACCCATAAAGCACCTTGTTGATTCCTAGGTGCGACTTTCAAATATTTGGTAAGCGCTTGCACTGGACATAAATTATGGTGCACCTTTCCCCTTTTCAACGCCGGCACCGTGAACTCTGAAAACACGTGATCACTGTGTTCATTCTTGGCGATGAACCCCGGGGAAGGGGCAATATGAATACAATCATTGAGCCTACCAAACCTGATGCAATTAGGTGTGTTGCTCATCGCCGCCAGCTCAGACACCCTGTTCCCGGTAGCCAAAGCCATAAGGAATACTGCCCTTTTTAAAAGTAAGTCAAAATCTGCAGTATTTTGGTACCGCCGGGAATGAAATAATGACAACGCTTTGTCCAGAGACCAGGTAGGCATGAGCTGACGGGGAGGTGGGCGGAGTTTAAAACATGCCCTCATGAAACCTGTTTCCTCCGCTAATGGTAGGGTTAGACCTGTAAGGTCAAAGAATGGCATCCTAATTGCTGTTAAGTGATTCTTTAACGTTACTACAGATAGACGTTTCTGCTCAAACAGATAGTTTAAATAATTAACAACCAAAGCCACCGAAGGCACGGATTGTTCTGTTCTGAGTATCCAAGAAGTGAAAGACTGCCAATGCGAATGATACTGTCTCTTAGTAGATTGTGTGTATTAATTCATGAATTTATCGGTCACGTTTCTACCATACGGAGCTAGCCATTTGGCCTCCTGAATGTCCATAATGCAAAAGTCAGCGAGGTCTCTAGGTTGCCAATCGTGTCTAAGTGGAAATACCCGACCGGGAGCAACACCGGGTTCGGGCACCACGTTTTTAATTGCTGGTACCACGCCTGCGCCGGCCACAGGGGCGCGATTAACGAGACTACGCCCCGATAATCCTGTAGTTTGTTTACTACTTGGCACATCAGAGAAGCGTCTGGCGGCGGAAACAGATAAATGGAACTCCACATGTTCCAGTCCGTCACCAGTGCGTCGGGTCCTCCCGCCGGCGTGGTTGTCCGGCGGGTTAGGTACAGCGGGAGTTTGTGAGTCTCCTCGGACGCAAATAGATCCACTTGTGGACGGTAAGGCTTCGCAATCATTAGGTCGAATTTTTTTTGTTTGAGTGCCCATTCTACTGTTGTGCTCTGTCGCCGAGATAGAGCGTCTGCCCAAACGTTCGCTACGCCGGGGAGATTAGAAGCGTGAAGCTGAATGTCCAGCTTGTCGGCTAGTACAAAAATCTTTTCTGACACGTTTAGCAACCTCCGAGATCGCGTTGACCCCTGTTTCTGAACGCAGTGAACCGCATTCAGATTGTCCACCCTGAAGGCCACTGATTTGCCCCGCAAAGAAAAGCCGTGAGCCTGAAGGAAGTACAAGGGGACTAGTAACTCTTTGACATTTATGTGGGAGGATTCTGAATGGGACCAAAGCCCTGACCCTGATGCCCTAGGTTTGACTGAAAGCCCCAACCTATCGTGCCTGACGCATCCGTGTCCACCCATACCGTCGGCGGAGGAGAGGTCCATGACATGACTGAGTGCAATGTTTCCCTCTTCGCCCAGACCGCTAGTAAGGTGTGTATTAATTTTGGGATGGGTCATAATGTTTCCGCCGGCAATAGTGGAAAAAATGTGTTGCCCTCCAAAATTAAACGTTTGACTTTCAACCGGCCCAACTTTACAGTTAGTTGAATCCAGTTGAGAGCCGACCAGAGATTCCCAGACTCTCCGTGTCGTAGTCAGACTGTGAAGAAACAGAAACAGTATCTTGCGAAACCTGTTTCGATTGTCCACACTCTGACTCAGAGTAAGAGCAGCTGTGTCCCAGACCAGCCCTATCCACTGGACCACTCGTGAGGGAACAAGGTTTGACTTTACCAGGTTTACCTTGAATCCTAGAGATTCTACATGATTTAATGTTACGTTGACATGATTGATGCATAACTGTTCCGTCTCCGCCACCACCAGCCAGTCGTCTAGATACCACAAAATCCTGATCCCTTGTTGCAACAAGGGCATCAGGGCTTGCCGGACTAATTTCGTGAATATGCGAGGTGCTAGGTTTAAACCGAACGGCATCCTCTGAAAGACATAAGTCTGATGCATGATTCTTAAGGCTAGAAAACGTTGAATCCGTTTGTTTACCGGGACGTGCCAATACGCGTCCGTCAGGTTTAAAGAACACATCCACCCTTCCGGCGGAAGTGTTAGCCTGATTTGATTTACTGTCAGCATCCGGAAGGACACGCTGTGAATGTGGAGGTTCAGATAAGACAGGTCTACGACCGGCCTCATCTAAACACTGTCCCTTTTGGGTACCAGAAAAAGTTTGGATGTAAAAACTGGGTAATTTTGAGGAACTGGGATGATAACATTCTTGGCCACCATCTCTTGGATCAGTAACTCCACCTCTAATGAAACAAAATTTGCCTTTGTCGGCTGACGTAAGCGAGGTCGCCGGAGCCACTGCCAGGTGATGCCTTTGCGTGCCACCATCCTCGCCCATGTGTTTAAAGGCCATGCACGATGATTCGCCCGGAACGACCCAGTTAGCAGACAAGGGTTTGCTGGCTGGACTACCCTCTGATCCACCCGCCGGAAGATTGGCCCTGGGAGTGAGGGAGACCCTAGTTTATTGGTGGTGGTGGTGGTGGTGGTGTAAGTTTGGACGACTGGCCGGGTTTGGCTGGAGACGGGCCCTGGCCCGGCCTTTGATACCTCTGTCCTTTATGGTTACCTGAAGACTTTCCTTGCTTGTATCTGTACTGACCTTGGGTGGAAGAGGATTTAGGCAAATGAAAGGATTTTGCCCCACCAGACTGAGCTTTAGCGACTGGTTTGGGCTTGGTAAAAGTGAAAGCAGATTTCTTAGACGGGGCGGGACTGTGCTTCAAGGCCAGAGCCATGTTAAACACCGTCCTCCACACCTCCGGGGACATTAAAGAGGCAGTTAGAACTGGGGACATTACTACTTGATTAGCAATCCTATCCGGGAGCTTTCGGAGTAGAGACATCCTTAGATCTTGTCTTGCCCGCACCGCCTCTAACAAGGCCGTGCGTAAATCTCCCAGTGACTGTATAGAAGTCTGGAGAAGCAAGCGTCTAGACAGTTCGATCGCCTTTCGGACTTCTGTGTCCGCGATAGCCTGAGCAGATCTTAGCATTGACTTTGCTACCTGTTGCGTAACTATATACTGAGAAAATAGTCTATACGCCTTTCCCCGTAGCTTAAACTCCCGGTCTAGGTGAGCAGTGGAAGGTGTAGAAAAAGGATCTTTAAGCTCGCATAGATTAATTTTAGGGTAATAGAGCAGAGGGAACTCCACCGGCAGAGTATACCGGGAGAGAGAACCAAGAATGGCTTTCTTGTGGAATTTGGTGTGAAGCTTTAGAAGTGAATGTAGTTGCAAAGTTTTGCGCCTCGACTTCCCAGTCCACCCAAGGTCCCGGACCCAACTGCTCCACCTTCAAAACTGGATTCGCGGCTGAGTCTGTGAATGTCTCTAACTCAGGTGTTAGAGCCGACAGCGCTTTGATATCATTGAACCCGTCATGTTTTGTCCAGTCCGAAAATAGTTTTGAAGATGACGCAGGGGTTAGGGCAGGTGTAGAAGAATATAATAATAATAATAATAATAAGCATGTTACTTATTTCTCATAAGCGCCAATTTTTCCGAAGAATTCATTAGCGCTCGAAAAGAGAAAGAAAAAAGAACAAAATCAATGCATCAAAAGAAGACTTATATACAACACACATTTAACAATCACTAGCAGTGGCAAAATAGCCTAAACTCTATAGCCATCTGTCATGACACCTCTCTCAAGATCATAGCTTCTCTCAAAGAGAAAAGTCTTAAGTTGTCTCTTGAAGCATTCAACAGAACTCAGTTGTCTCATGGACAGCGGCAACCTGTTATACAACCTCGGAGCCATGTAGGAGAATGACCTCTCAAAGAAATAAGACTGCTGGAAAGCCCTTGGTTCATCAAGACGAAAAGGGTCATTGTCATGACGCACAACTACACCATGGTGTGCCGGTGGGCGCCTGAGCAGCTCCGCAAGGTACCCAGGCTCACCAAATTTGAGAATCTTAAAAGTCACCAAACACAACTTAAATTCTATTCTTGCTCTTACTGGCAGCCAGTGCAATTCTATGTGAAGAGATGTAGTAGGAGTTCTAGGTGGAACACCAAAAATTAGTCTTGCGGCCCTGTTAAGAACAGACTGAACTTTCTTCAAAATATAATTTGGAAGACCCACCAACAGGGCATTGCAATAATCAACACGAGAGAAGACCAATGAGTGAACCAACGTCAGGAGGCAACGTCTGGTTATAAACGGCTTCACCAAATAGAGATTTCTGATGTGCAAGTAACAACTTTTAACTATCTGGTTTACATGCTCTTTGAAATCTAATCGGGAGTTCACATATACACCCAGATTTCGAACAGAGTTGGCCGGTCGCAGCTGAGATCCACCCACATTGATGGAGAGGGCACCTACTATATCATCAGCTCTTCTATTTCCTCGGATGATGAGAATATCAGTTTTACCATCATTTAGTTTAAGTTTTCTCGCTCTCATCCACTTCTTGATATCAGACATCAACAATTCCATCTTACTCCGTATATCAACTATATTTGTGATTCTCACATAAATCTGGGTGTCATCTGCATAAAAGTGAAAGGTGACATAATGTGCACGAAGCAGAAGAGACAAACTGCTAATATAAATTATAAATAGGATAGGACCTAAAACTGATCCCTGCGGAACACCATACTGCAGGGGTGTCGAGTCCGAGACCACTTGATTTACCATCACACTCTGGGATCTACCTGACAAGTACGACCCAAGAAGCAAGAGAGCGGAGTCACGCACACCACAATCATAAAGATCACTCAATAACAACTCGTGATCCACTGTGTCAAAGGCCGCAGAGAGATCAAGCAAGACCAATAGTGAGGCCACACCATTGCAAATGTTCTCGACTAGATCATTATGTACTCTAATCAATGCTGTTTCAGTTGAATGATGCTGTCGGTAAGCAGACTGAAAAATTGGGATAGTTTCATTCTGCTGAAGTAGTGGTTGTAATTGGTCAAGTATTGCACGCTCTAATATCTTTGATATGAAGGACAGGTTGGAGACAGGACGATAGTTCAACATGTTCTCAACATCAAGTCCAGGTTTCTTTAGAGTAGGTCGGAGTAGTGCATGCTTTTCAGAATGTGGGAAGCTACCTTCAGAGAAGCACTTATTAATTATTTTGGAAATAAACTCAACTGTGTGATCATAGACTCTTGGTAGCTTGGAAACATTTATGGGATCCAATGGGCAAAATGTTTTATTGAGGTTTCTTATGTAGGACGAGATCATGTCCACCTCTACTGAGTGAAAGGATGAAAGGACATTATTAGGAATGTGTCGGGGTTGGAGTACAACTGAAAGTTCTTCACCAACAGCAGCATCATCCAGTTCCTGTCTTATGCGAGTTATCTTGCCAGCAAAAAATGCCACAAAGTTGGCAGCCAACTCGGCATCGGGTACAGAAGGTCTTAAGCTGACTCTTGTTTTTCCAAGTAAACTGTTTACAATTGAAGCCAACCTCCTCTGGTCGTTACCACATGAGTCAACTTTTCCCTGATAATACACTTTCTTTTCATCTTTGATTGTGTGGACCACAGCTCTTCTGGCTGACAGATATTGCAACCATGTAGAGTCTGTTTTATTTTTCCGCCATTCACGTTCAGCTCTTCTACGCGCTCTTCTAAGAAATTTAACTCGAGTGCTATACCAGGGTGAATCATCTCGTACTATGATTTTCTTCTCTACTTCTGGACAGTGATGATCGAACACTAATTTAAGTGCATTTCCATGTACCTCCTCCAGCTCATCTGAAGTAAGGTTGGAAGTATCAATACTTCCCAAGTACTGTTTTACTTCACTGCTAGCCAAATTTTGGTCTGCATTTTTATAATTTCTAAATCTGATTACTTTTTCATGTGTGAGTGGCTTAGGGAAATCAAAGCTGAAAGTAATCAAAGCATGATCAGAGGTATTAGGGTCAGCATTCTCAACATCAACATCCAGAACACCACCACAACCCACAGGAGAGAAAACCAAGTCAAGGGTGTGTCCTAAGATATGAGTTGGGTGGGACACATGGTTTACAAAATTGTTCTGATCAGTCAACTCAAGGAACTCAGGAGAGAATGGCTTCAGATGAGGGCTGTCAACCCAGTAATTAAAATCTCCACATATCAAAAGTCTTCCGGTTTTAGCAGAAAATTCTTCGAGAGACTGCCCAAACTCTTCCATAAAACCCCTATCTGTGCCACGATGGCCAGGCCTATAGACAACTGCCATTCTTAGAATTTGTTGATGGAGTTTTATTTCCACTTCCAACAGTTCATAATAAAAAGGGGCTGGGTTATGGCTTATTTGCAAGATATTCACCAGAGATGTGGAGTAGACAACTGCCACTCCACCACCCGGATGATCTCCCCTAGGCCTAGGAACATTTATTATGGAATGGGTTTTAGGCAATGCCGCCTGGATAATATTCAGATCTGACTCGAACAACCAGGTCTCAGTGAGACATAATACATCAAGGTTACGTTCATCCAAGATCTCGCAAATATGATCCATTTTGTTACGCAAGGAACGAACATTCAACAGACCCAGTTTCAACCGGCTCCCATGTGCATTTTTAATTTTTTTGAACCTACAAAATTGGTGTTCTCAATAACTTTATTTCTCTGAGCTGTCATTAGAGGACAATTTCTACTCGAGGCGAAATGATTTGGCGGCTCCGTAACTGATGTGGAGCTCATACAATTTATACATTTGGGGGAAGTCTTGTTGGTGCAGTCTTTTGAGTTATGAGTACCGGCACAGAAGTTGCATTTTGGATCCTCATTTTTCCGATAACACCTGTCACTGGTATGACCAAAGCCCTGGCAATGGTAACATTGTGTTACCCAGAAGCGATCGTATGCACGACATCTCACAAGTCCAACATACACAGAATTGCCATCATCCACAATGGAAGAGCGTATTTCAGGTGACATTTTTACTACCGCAGTCTTTGTGTGTGCATCAGTCTTTTGCTTGGTTAATAGCAAATTCATAGCTAAGCCATCGTCGACCAGGGACTTTATTCTTGGGTTCTTGTTGAGGATGCTGGGAATGATCTCATTATCCTCAGCGTCATTAGCAATGCCTACCAGAGTCATTTTTGGCATCATCTTCTTTGGTTCGGAGACACTGAAGGCACTGTCCACCCCCAAACACTGATTGATGGCCCTTCCTGCATCTTCTTTGGCTTTCTTGGATGGAAGTCGTACCACCAGTACACCTGAATCAGTTCTAGTTAACTTGTTAACCGGAACCGAAGCCAAAGCAGTCTCGATTGCCTTTGTATCTGGTGGGCTTACTGGCTCGGAGGATCGGTCTTTTGGCTTCACTACCAGGACCTGATGGTCCCAGACAGTTTTTTTCTTTCCACCATCTACCACCTCAGTGGTGCGTTTGGTCGGCTCCTTTTTGGTCTCTTCAAATGTTTGCTGAACTATCTTGGCAAACAAGGGAATGTCGGGGGCAGCAACTTTAGTCTCAAGGATATCCATTCTGTTACCAATACTCTCTATCTCCACGGCCACCGCAGCAAGGGCACCCTTCACTTCGTTTACAATGGCAGTCTTCACTTCACCAACTAGGGCAGCCGTCAGGTCATCCAAGGTCTGCCGACTAATTGCTGCATCCTTTGCAGCCAGGGGGGTGGTATCGCAAACAGTGCAATGCCATTTAAATCCAGGTTTCTTCTTTGCAAGTACTCTGAGGTCCTCATCATCAACATTTATACAGTTAACGTGAAAATAGGTACCACACGAGTAGCAGCCCAGCGATTTGGCCTTGCCCACAACCTTCCCACAACTACAACTCTGCTTGCCCGCTGCCATTTCAGTGGAAGTAACCAATAATTAAAAACAAAAACACCTGTATTTTGTATCTGATTAAAAATAAGAAAAAACCCTAGTTTAAAAAAAACGTGAAAATAACTACCTGGGACAGACCCCAGGTAGCGCCGTCCCCGTCAGTGCCACCACAACGGAAAAAAATTAAACTGGAAAAGAAAAAATGGAAAGTGGTGTCTGCAAGGTCACCGCGGGCAGGTGGGGATCGACTTGGCTACCCTTTGGGGGTAGCCCAACCGAGATGCGTGGAGAGACCACGCACAGGATGGCAGATGTGTGTGGTGCAAAAACTTTAACCTATTTTGCACACTGTTTTTAGCTTATAGCAGTGACAATGCAATTTCCACGGTACTCAGCAAGACCCTATTGGTTACGATACTGCCACTGCGCAAAGCAGATTATTATACAAAATAATCATGATGATAATAGTTGGGGATGGCCTTAATACTAACATCAAGTACATTTCCCAGCATATCTAGAGCCCTTAACTTCCTAGATTTATTCCCTTGGATTACCCACTCTCGTGGTACCGGAAGCTCCCCTGACATAGTGGACTGTGCTACCTCTGGCTTTGTTGGTACCAATGATACCCAAGAATCGTCTGGCCCGTATAAGAGAGGCATAGCCCCTTTTCTTATCGGGGCTTTGTCTAACGGGGGAGGATTTACGTCTGCTACTACTCGCCCATTGGAAGTACAGTAGTTAGTGCCGCCGAAGTTGGCCTAGTAACAATAGTAGGTGATACAAGGGGAGTGAGCGGAATTTGTGTCAAAGCAATAGAAGTAGCCAGAGGTCGGACAGTCGATGTTGGCGTGGAAGCTCCCAGACCAACTATAGGAGGCTCCGGTTGCTGGCCAAAAAACTTAGTTAAAGCACTCGCTAGTAACCCATTAATCTCATCCGCCGTGACAAATTGAGCAGAGGAAGAACTATTAGGTGAAGCATCCCTATTCTGAGAGTTATCTACGACTGAACTAGACTCGTGAATTCCCACCTCAGAAATAATAGAACCCTCATCCCCTGCCTCCGGTCCCTCCTGAGAGGATTCCGCCGAGGCTGGGACCCCCTGATGTTGCCATGTTAAGTCAGGGATGGAAGACGGGGTCTCCGCGTCACGGTGGACTTCAGCCACTACCTGTGTTGCCTGAGACGGAAGAGAGCTGTCCCTCCATGGCTGGGAGTATCTCCAAACTCCCCGGTCTTGGCCGGAACTCACTTGTGAGCCAGGCCCCACCCCAATGACTGAGCCCTCACTCGAGCCCTCTAGCGGGTTATCACTGCCGGGAGAACCCTCTAAATCTAAAGTGAGAATATTGGAACTGGGAATAATATTTGGGGACAACTTGTCCGCCGGTATATCCCCCACCACAGTCTCTGACTCCACTTCCGACCTGTCAGATTGGATCTGAGACATGTCGGGAGTAGAGGCAGAAAGCGAGGTTCGAGGCTCCGGCGAACGCCGGGAGGACTTTCGTGCATGAGACTCTTTCTTAGAAGACTTGTGACTCCGCCTCGACTTCGATGTATCACTAGAACTGTTCTTGGTCTTGTCTGTCCTACTCTTCTTCCGCGAAGGTGAAGTCGAGTGACTATGTGTCTGCTTTCTGAGAGGAGACCGTGACCTGGACCTAGATCTTGACTCCGAAGCTGTCGCCGGGGGAGACGGCTCTCGCGGTCTCTTAGATGTGCCGGGAGAGGGAAGAAGCCCTTTACCCAGCCCAGTCTCTGCCGACTTATTGACTTTACTACGTGAAGGAGGACGTTTAATTGGGGGGGTGCTGAATCAACAAACGATCCCATAGAATTACGTTATCACACTGCAGTGCTTTATGAGCCACTGCAGTAGCATAATTAGTAAGAAGTTGTCTGACCTCGCGTAATGCAACCGCCGCGGCCAGATTGTTGTGCTGTAATACTTTAATACTGAGCCGACTACAAAAGGTACAATTCTTCGTTACCCACAAACCCCTTGATCGGTCCAAGCATTTGACACAACGAGAGTATGTGCAAAAATAGGGATCCCGGAACATGAGGGCGTTGAGCAAAGACAGGGGCTAGAGCAGCCATGGCAGAGACTGGGTAAAACCTAACTCCCGCCGGAACTCCGCCCAGGAATAAAGAAAATTTCCAGGAATTAATGCTCATAAGGTTACCCCAAAATGTTCTAACACAAGTGTTAACGAACCGCCGGGCAACGAGACGTAATACACCACTATTACCTCTCGTTACCCTGTAGGTTCATATGTAAAGATTTGTGAATATCTTTACGTGTCCTAAAGATTTAAGAATATCCTCTGACATGATATAAAGATGAGCAGTTCTTTATAAATGACGCAGTCTTCCCTGTGATATAAAGTTCACCGGGAACCCATAATAAGACGCCGGCCTCCTTATTATAATGCAGTTAGCCAGGTTAAGCCCATCTTAATCATTAGATCTGACTCTTCTCGAAGCCTTCATAGATTGCCGTGAGTTGAATGTCTCGATACCCAATTGTATCCCTCAATTGTTTGGCTAATCCTACCGAATTGCAAATCCGTGATTCCCACCCTCCCGAGGTTCAACCGCCGGGTGAAAATTAATAGAAAGTTAACCCCAATTGTTCCTATCCCCACTTCTTTGCAAAAGATCGCCGGGGTGGAAAGACTAATCAAACAAAACAGCCCCGTTTTTTAACGGCTTTGCAAAACCGGGAAAAACTATAGTCAACAGGTGTCCGCATGAACCCCTAGTTGAATCGGGTAAAGCCATTCCGCCGGGAAAAACATAGTGAGCCTGAACACAGGCCCCACTACAGAGACGCAGTTCTGGAGAGCCCTCAAGCCACCACTCGCCGGGGGAAACAAGCCTATTTTAACCACGCGTGATTAAAACTCGGCAACCAGCCGGATTTTCTCGGTGCAATCGAGAAAACCCGCCGGAAAAGGCAACCCACACCCGCCAGACGCAATCTGAGAACCAGCCGGATTTTCACGGAGCAATCGAGAAAACCCGCCGGAAACGGTAACCCACACCAACCAGATGCAATCGGAGGTACACAAATAGTGCCTGGAATAAGCCAATACACAACTTATCCAGAACACACATGACACAGTAGTACATATTTATACAATAAATCAATAACACTTGCACATGTAAAAAAGCTACGAGAGGCTGGCTAGGCCTAAGCAGACGGAGTATCGCTTAAACAAGTCGTAATAAAAACAAAAAGCACTGAATTATATCACAACAGGAACAGCCGCCAACACACCTCGAAGAAATATACCCGCTGCACTGACACCGGGACCTAGAAAAAACTTCACTAAGTGAAGAAAAATACGCTAGGAACGTCAGAAAACAAACAAATAAGGCAACTTCATCAGAAAGATAAAAAGAAGCCTAATAACGCGTAGTTAAAGCCAACTAAATAACTAGGCTAGCTAGCCGCGAAAACGTTTCACGCGTCCACCACGGGACCACGAGGGT
This sequence comes from Paralithodes platypus, assembly GCA_032716605.1. Classification (NCBI taxonomy): domain Eukaryota; kingdom Metazoa; phylum Arthropoda; class Malacostraca; order Decapoda; family Lithodidae; genus Paralithodes; species Paralithodes platypus. The sequence goes on along the minus strand of CM064501.1, from coordinate 32,265,932 downwards.
ACGCCCGAAATAGGCGTCCCAAACACACGACCCAAATACACTAAACTGCGGGCAGCCCGCCCATGAAACTCCTGCTACGCATATCCTAACCTTACTCGATACATCCCAGAGTAAACAAATGAGAAAAAACTCACTAGGGACGCAGCAAATGCGGAACGAGCGGAGCGTGGGGAGACACGTCAGGGCAGGTTGAGCGCAGAGCAGAGAAGGAAGAATGACGCCTGAAGTCAGCGTCTGGTCAAAAATCCACACAAGTACATCCACGAAGTTATGGAAAGCTTATGATTAGTTATTCTTATTTTCTTTTTGTTTTTATTTTTTACGAAGTTTTTTCGTAGTGAGTACCCAATTTCATAATGACGAACCATGAGTGAGGTTGCGTGCGCTCATGATGAAGGCTCCTCAATTTTTTATGCTCTGCGCGGTAGATTCAAACTACGGTAAATGAGTGTTTGAAGAGGATGCCTTATGTAATAGGCATAATCGTCAATGATGGAGGGGCCACTAATAAATTAATATTTATATTAATACTGTATAAGTGTATTTACCTATCCTTGTGCTTGGCTTGAACATTCCTTGATTTTGGCCCTGTCACGCTTTCAACTCTAGGGGAGGCACTGGTCACAGGCAGTTTGTCTTCTGTCTCCTCATCCACATAGAAAAAAACAAAACAAAAACAATAACCTGTTATTGTTGTTGTTGTTGTCGCTGTTCCTCAGGCTATCTGGCCGAGCAGCCCCAAGGTCCCGAGCAAGGCCAAGGCAAGCAGGTAAGCAGGGCGGGTTTTGTGGGGACGCTCGGTAATCCGAGCGTCCACACAAAACCTGCCCTGCTTACCACTAATAAAGCCCAAGTGACTGAAGCCACTCCAAAGCGGGAAGCTGAGGAGGGTGTGGAAACGCCTGGGAAACCAAAGCCCAAGGCCCTGTGTCCCTCAGCAATTATGAAGGGAAAGTTGAGGGGCAAAGCAAAAATGTGACATTTTGGCTCCCAATCTGCCAACCTCTAGGTTGGCAGTAGGGGAGGTCAATCCACTGAAGAGACGCCGTCACTTGAGATCTAGAAAATATGTAAGTAAAAGGAACAGTCAGAGTAAGCTATGGGTATGGCAGAGATCGCTCAGCTCTCACTCTGATAGACCAGCCCATCACCACATGACTAGAAACCAATCCTCTCAGCATCAGCTAGGAAAGGCCCTAGAAAGCCGCCTTTGACGGGGGGATAGCTCTCCTATTTCAACCCCTTTTGGGGTTGGGCACCCGCCCACAATAACCTGTAATTGTTGCCGGTAGCCTAGTGTCTTGGGGTATTCGTAAACTTCAGAGGCACTCACAGTTTGCCAAAGTCAGAATAAAATTGTGGTTTTGAAGAGTGATATTACAGTCAGGTCACGATATACGCCTGTTTTTTTATAGACGGATTCGTTTGAACACGGTAACCCCAAAAGTTCCAAAGTCGGCCACAGTTGGGAAATAGACGGGTGGCGGCCCGAGCCTAGGAACGCCTGTGACGTTGCAGGCTTTCAAGACGTTAACGAATACAACATGAGACCAAATTGTACCCCAACCTGAATTAGACGTAGATGAAGAACTGCAAGATCTCCAGGATGACGATATTAATGACCAGAGACAAAAAGATGATGGCCCAACGGATGAGCCAACTACTCATTCACTTCACAAGATCATCAATATTATAGCCACTGTCACCCACCTCCTCGTAAACGATGACCCTAACAGAGAAAGGGCAGACCAAAATGCTGCGTTGGTTGCTAGTGCCCTCAACCAGTATCAGATCATGTTTAATGAACAAATTAATTCCCGGCAACCGGCAACAAGCGAAGATAACAGATTTCATTCGACGGCGCCAACAACAACAAGAAGCTGTGGTCGCCCCCGACACTGACAACCAGTCTGATTCTGATGATGCTATGATGGACAATATTTCTGTGTTCTCTGGTTTCGATGAGGACGATGAACATACTGGGGGACCTGGATAAGCCGATGTGCAAGCTGCAGCACAAGGCCCATCAACTTCATCACAGTGACGGGGTGGGGAGAGGGAGTGCAGCAGCGGGTATATCTAGCGAACGTCAACACATCCATTCACACAAAAAGGTCAGTAACAGGTCCAAAACAGTTCTTAATGATCCTTAATTATATCATATATGATGTTCTTAACCCTTCCCGCACGGGCTCGCTATCCTAAGGACGTTGTTGAGATCCGGGCAATATGGCCGAAAAACGTATTTAATAGGCTACCCGTATCTTTGTTATTTTAACTGCTACAAAATTCCCACGCATCTCTAAACGTACGGCTTTTTCCAATCTGTAGACTGGTGCTGAGTAGAGCTCTCCAAGTCAACTGGTTCAGTTGTGATGACGATTTCCGTGGAGAGAGTTTCGAGGCGATGTTAGCAATATGGGACACTTTTCAACACTGAATTTGTTTTAACAGACTACACAATAACAAACTCCAATCTTCTTCTTGTGTTTGGAGGTGCGCGCGTCGCCTTCGACCGGCTGTGTTTACATACGTCGGACGCGCGGCTTTCAAAACAAGCTTAATAGGCTTTTAAGCTTACGGATTTCAAGGGGACACCCGGGCTCCTGCGCGGCAGTGTCATTTTTAAATGCTGCCCGGGCGGGAAGGGTTAACCCCTCTGGCCCGGGGCCCCCCTCCTAAGGACAGTGTGGGGTACCCGGGCGATTTGGCCGAAAAACGTCTAGGCCTAGGCTACCGTATCTTTTGTTATTTTAACTGCTAGAAATTTCCCACGCATCTCTAAACGTAGTGCGGTTTCCAATCTGTAGACTGGCGTTGAGTAGAGCTCTGTAAGTCAACTGGTTCAGTTGTGATGACGATTTCCGTGGAGCGAATTTTGCCGCGATGTTGACAATATCGGAGCTTTTTAGACACTAATTTCGTCATACCATACAACAACAACATTGATCCGACGTCTCCTTCTTGTTTTCGGAGGTGCGGTGACGCAATGACCGGCTTTGTTTACATGCGTCGGACGCACGGCGTTCAGACCAAGCTGAATAGGCTTTCAGGCTTACTACCTGGTATAAGGACACCCGGGGTCCTGCCCAACTGCCGCGGTGTCCTTATAACAGGACAGCCGGGCTGAAAGGGTTAATGATCCTTAATTATATCATATATGATGTTGGTGGTATAATGTTATATAAGACGGCTGAAGGTAGGCAAAAAGGGTCATAAGGGGGACTTAGGGAAAGTGGCTGGAACGAATTAATAAATTCCCATAAGGCCTGTTATTTCTAAAACACGGTTTTGATATAAACGGCAAGTACACGGTACGAATTAACCGCGTATATCGAGACCTGACTGTATACTGCTCCGACAGCTGGATATACTGTATTGTATTTTAGATACCTTGGGAGAATGAGGGTAACCTTTTCCTAAATGCTATGTTGGGTTACGGGTTCCTTAGGTTCTCTGTTTTTTCCCTCCTCCCATACAATATCTATGTCTCGGGTGTCGTCGGGGAGACCTTGCCCTAAATGTTAGGTCAGGTTCCTTAGGTTCCCTGATTCTCCCCTTTAATCTCCGATCCCATTGGCTAGCATCTCCTTGTTTATTTACATATACATCGGGGTCGGTGGGGTTGTTGTTGTTCCCTAGGCCTAGAGTCCCTAAGGAAGGCCATGGCCATGATTGGGCTTTCCCACAGGGCTCTCATGGAGTGTAGATTATGTTGTTGGCGTAAGTGATTATGTAGAATGCAGTCTTCTATGATGTGTTTAATAGTACCAGTATAGGGTGCTGTGTTGTATCCTAGGCAGGTGTCGACAACAGAGATATCTAGTCTCGTCTGATAGCTCAGAAGAACTGGATGGTGCCGACATCACAGCCTGGCCAGGTGGACTCTGTCCTCTCGAGGAAGGGAGGACTCAGAAGGATGGATTTCGGGAGGTCATGCCTGATGATGCAGTTTTTACCACCATACACTCCCTGCTGAATAGCAAGGCTAGGGTGGGTGCCCTGATGAATCAGGGACTTAGTGAATAGTTGCCACAGATTGCTAGACCGCACCGTTCACCAACAGCACTGACGTCTGCCAATAACTCACTGGCTGGCCCGAGGCTCGAACCGCCAACCTCACGGTTAGCAGGCGAACGCTCTACCAATCGAGCTACGGCCTGCAGCTGCATGATGTTGTCTATGAGTGATTGGATGGAATGGCGAGAAATATGAGTATGGATGTGCTTCTGGAAGCTGGTTTGGGGTGGGCAGGGAGGGAGAGACAATAGTAGGTATGTGTGATACCATGTGCTGGGTATTGTTTTGTTATTCCTTGGTGTCTGTGGGTGTGCTGCCATGTAGTGTAGTGGGTGGTGTTGGTTTATGGAGGCTGCAGCCAGGAATTGAGTGCCTCTCATATCCAGGTGGTCTTTGATTTTGAGGACTTTGGTTTCTTGATGTAGGTATAGTAGCTGTGCAGCCTGTGATGATGTTTAGGGCTTTGTTTTAAATAGTCTGCAAGGTCATGTGATGTCTTTCGGCTAGGTTAGAAGCCCAGACAGGGCTTGCATATTCCATCACTGATCTTGTGTATTGTTTGTATACTGTGGTGGTAGTTTCTTTGTTGTGTCCAAATTTGTGTGGGCAAGTGACTTGAGGGCGTTAAGTCTGGGTGTCAGTTTATTTTTTACGTTTGTGATATGTTGTTTGAATGTCATTAGAGTATCGTATGTGTGAATGTGTGTGTGTGTTAGGGGGGGGGGGGGTGTTGTTTATGGTGAGGAGCAGGGGTTTTTTGTATTCGGCTTTCCACCTTGTGAGCAGGGTTGCAGTGGATTTGGCTGGGGTCAACTTGAGTCTGTTTGTAGTGCACCAGTCATGTAGTGTGTTGAGATAGGGTTGAAGGAGAAGTGTTGCTCTGTCTGGGTCTTGGTGTGTGCAACTGATTGTTATGTTGTCTGCGTAGGAAGCTATATTTATTTGGGGTACGTGGGGTGTAGGTATATCATGCATGTACAGATTGAAGAGTGCAGGCGGCAGGACGGATACTTGCGGGACTCCGTTTATGAAGTTTCTGATGCTAGATGACTGACACACAAATGATACGTGTGCACATCTGCCTGCTAGGTAAGTTGGTCAGCCACATTTTGTATTGTTGTGTATGTTGGTGGGGTAACATGGATCTCTATATTGGCTAATTGATATAGTTTTGACTTCCTATCAAATGTTGATGGAATCGACCCATCATATTATTATTATTATTATTATTATTATAGAAGCTGTCTAAGCCTCCCAACAGGGTGCAGATACACCTATAAATGATGAATCCCACAAAATACCCGTAAGTACTGTAGAGAGACTAAGACAACTAAGAAAAAGGAAAAGGGCTACAGTAGTTAGAGAGCCCAGAAGAAAAGATCAGTTTGTCAATTAAAACACCATTCTAAAAAGAATAAAAGCAAAACATGATTAAAACAAAAATTTACTGCTGTAATAAAACATTAACTCTGGACTTAAAAGCTGAGATATGGGTTGACTGTACAACCTCGTTTGGCAAATGATTCCAAAAGGGAATCATTGAAGGAATAAAACACTGAGAAAACTGAGATGTAGAAACATTAATTGGAGTCATGGCAAGGTCATTAAGACTCCTCATAAATCTTGTTGCGCGAATTGGAATAAAAGGTTCTGGTAAAACACTATGCAATGGATGCTGAGTATTGTTAAAAATTTTAAATAAAAGACTAAGGGCACCAACCCGACGCCGATGATTAAGATCAAGAGATAGAGCAGGGAGAATAAATTTAATAGAATTAAGACCTTTATCAAGCAATTTCAAATGACAGGCAGCAGCCGAGTTCCAAACAGGAGAGCAATACTCAAAATGAGGCAAAATAAAAGCATAAAAAGATTTTATGACTGTGGTTTCACAAGCCTTGATACCATCAAGGTGTTGGTTACTTCGGTACTGGGACATTATTGATATATCCCCAATGCTTCACTAAAGTACGGAGCATCATTGGGATTATTGTACTGTTGTCCGACGCATACCAGGACTTCCAACAGGGTCGGTCAGTCCAGGCGCAGTTTTCCCGATATCTATCAGAATTCTCATTATGCCTCACCCTGACATGGTCTGGTGACAATATGACGACCTCTATTGGATCACGTTCTACAATTCTCGAATGTTGGGACGAACTTGCCTTTAGTTCCAGTCACACTCGCCATAGATATGAATTGGAAACCCATTCAGGTACGACATCTGTCTAGTCATTTAGTCCAACGACTCTCTAGTACACAGCATTAACATATCGGACACAACATACTCAGATTATAAACTAATTGAGATCAAAACAACCTTAGCAAGTGTACAGACAACCTCAGAATCGAGCCCAAAAACCGGCCCTTTCAGTAAATTTAACTTCAATAACAAAAATATTAGGTGGGAAGAGGTAAATCAAGAAATGGAGGAAATAGACTGGGAAGATTTAATGAATAACCTGACACCAGCAGAATGTCTAGTCCTAATAACAGAAACCATGACCCAAATTTGTAACCACCATATACCTGCAAGACAAACAAGATGAAGAAGCAAACAGGATCGGGAAAGAAGGAAGCTGTACAGAAGAAGAAAATTACTCACACAAAGGTGCACACATCAAAATCTACAGGATAGACAAAAGACCAAAATAGATAGAGAAATTGTGGAAATTGAACAAAGACTAAGAATATCATATGAACTACAACATATGGAAGAAGAGAGGAAAGCTATTGCAGGTATAAAGGAAAATTCCAAGTACAGTAGTCCCTCGAATTTTGCGTCTTTCAAATTTGCGATATTTCGATTTTGCGAACGGGACCCAAGAATTTACCTTTTTTGCGGGACTTGATATGTGCGATATTACTTGAGTTTTGCGGGTGGTGCCAAATGATACGGTGTTTCCGCACTAGTTTTCGGGGGGGGGAGTAGCAGGATCGTGACGTCAGGCCGCCCTGCCGCCCATTGTTTACTGTTTATAGATTCTCCCACGCTCCTCACGCTCTCGCATAATCGACTTCCTTGGGCAAAATTGAAGTGTTACCTGTGCCCTGGGTCCCCTGAATCTGTATTTCTGTGTTTTTCTTTATTGTAGGATGTATAATTAAGTGTATGTGTCATAATGTGTGTACAAACAAGGACGAAAATCACCAAAAATAGGCCCTCGATGATGAGATGTCGACCATATTCAATTAATCCCATAAGGTTAGTTATTTGAAATTTGCGATTTTGAATTTTGCGGCCTGCAATGTCGACCATATTCTCGCAAAATTCGAGGGAGTACTGTACTGTACTTCTTTTCATATGCCAAAACAAAAGGCTAAATCAGCATCAAACATCGGCCCACTAAGGAAAGGGGATGGTTCATTCACAGGGGACAAAAAGGAAATGAGCGGCAGTATGAAATGGCCTTCAGTGAACCTGATGAAACAAAAGCCATCAGAGACCAAAATATATTTTTCATGGAAACCTCCCTCACGGAAACCCCCCAGATGCTGGATATTGATTTCGGTCCAAAAGACATAGAAGAGGCTATTTCCAACATGCCATCCCACTCGGCACCAGGCCCGGACTCATGGAATTCGATCCTAATGAAGAAATGTAAGGAAAACCTCTCAAAACCCCTGGCTATAATGTGGAGAAGGAGTCTAGACACTGGTGAAATACCAGATAGCTTAAAAAACGCAATAATTGCCCCACTGCATAAAGGAGGGAGTAAAGCACTTCCAAAAAACTACCGCCCAGTAGCTCTAACCTCCCACATCATTAAAGTTTTCGAGCGAGTCCAGCGAAGCAAAATCTCAGCATTCATGGAGGCAAATGAACTACACAACACCGGTCAACACGGGTTCAGAGTGGGAAGATCATGTCTTCACAACTTTTGGAACATTATGACAACATTCTTAAAGCGCTAGAAGAAAAGAATATGTTGATGTCATCTACACCGATTTTGCTAAGGCATTTGATAAATGTGACCATGGTATAATAGCCCACAAGCTAAAAGCAAAAGGTATAACGGGGAAAATCGGACGGTGGATATACAATTTCCTCGTAAACCGAAACCAATCAGTAGCAGTAAACCAAGTCACATCTGAGCCTTCGGATGTCAAAAGCTCAGTGCTCCAAGGAACAGTGCTAGCGCCCCTTCTGTTCCTCATTCTAATTTGCGACATAGATACCAACACAAGACACAGTACAGTGTCGTCTTTTGCGGATGACACAAAACTAAGCAAGATAGTAAACACACAAGATGACACGGGCCAGCTGCAGGAAGACATAAATGTAGAGGTCCAGTGGACCAGAGAAAACAACATGCAATTCAATGAAGAAAAATTCCAATTAATAAGGTACGGAGATAATAATGTCGTTAAAGAGAACACAAACTACCTAACAGAATCTAACCACATAATAGAACGGAAAAACAGTGTGAAAGACCTTGGGGTGTTAATGTCTGAAAATATGGGTTTCAAAGAACATAACCAGGTCAAAGTTGCGGCTGCGAAACGTTTAACGGGTTGGATTCTGCGTACATTTAAAACACGCGGTGAATTACCTATGATAACGCTCTTCAAATCTCTAGTGCTAGCGCGGCTTGAATACTGTAGCGTATTAACATCCCCATACAAAGCATGTGAAATAAATTACTTGGAGAGTGTACAAAGAAATTTCACTTCGCATATAAGTTCGGTACAACAGCTACACTATTGGGAGCGTTTAAGAGCACTGAAACTGTACTCGCTGGAACGTAGAAGAGAACGTTACCTAATAATATACACGTGGAAAATCGCAGAGGGTTTAGTACCAAACCTACATACTCCGATAGTCATGAAATTCAGTGATAGGAGAGGCTGGGAATGCAATATCCCCCGGATGAATAACAGGGGTGCTATGGGCTCTCTGCGAGAGGGCTGGTTATCACACAGAGGCCCACGTCTCTTCAACAAACTCCCACGGCGAGTAAGACATGAGGGACGTCTCTTTAGACAACTTCAAGAGAGCCCTCGATGTCGAACTGCAAAAAGTGCCAGACAAGCCTATCTTCGCAAGGGACGGTGCTGTCTCTTCAAACAGTCTGCTGCACCAAAACACAACCCACAACGAGGGGAGACGCGCTCCTCGGTGCTGCTAGGAGAGTGGCGAACACAACCTTAGGTGACCTTAGGTAGGTGATGTATGCCGAAGTGTACCGATACCCTGTTATGCTTTATATACCATGTTTAGGGTCGGGTGCCAGTCAGCTTTTTTTATGAATACGGTCTTCTACCCAGACCCGAGAGGCGAGAATGAGCTTTTTGTACGCGATGCACTTTCATTATGCAACAGTGATTATTGGTAATCTCTATTAGAGGCACACCCCACTGAACAAGACTAGTTGACGAGCAACCACCCTGGGACCCCTCGAAGACCAAGCCGTGGGAGTAGTAGTCCCCTCGTAATGTCAGTAATAGTCCCGATCTGCTGCACCGCCGTCTGTCCCCATTTACCGCTAATCGGACACCGCTACTGCGTCCAGTGTGCTGAATGTGTGCAGCCCTCCAAAGGCTTGTGGACTCTGGCAAATTGTGCAGAGTGCCAACCAATAAGAAATGAAGTGTTCCAACAAGATATACATGCATCTCAAGTTTTGGTGGCCATGTGGCTGGAGGTGCGTACACACCTGGTTGAGATGGCGCACAATCAAAATCTTCAAGCAAAAGATCCCGTAAAACAACGAGTGTAGACAGACCCCAAGCCTACAACCACGGACCCTCCTGCCAAGACAGCCCAGACTGGGGTATCAAAAAGTAAAGGCAAGAAAAAGCCTGGCTCAAAACCTCCTGTTGTCCTGGTTGAGGCTGGGCCATCCACTTCCTCAAAATCGAGCCACAAGACCTCAAAGACACATCGCTCCGCCGAGTCGGGTCAATCGAAGGGCAAGACCTCAGCGACCGATACAAGGACAGAGACTCCTACCACCATGTTCTTACAGTTTCTTACAGTTTCTTACAGTAGATCCTCTGGAAAAAGGCAAACTAGGCCTGTGTATCTAGCTCAGTGCCAGTACTTGCACTACTGCGGTCATTCACTGTGTTGGCGGCGGCGGCAGCAAACGCAACATTTTTAGAGTCGTATTCTTAAACAATTCTTTCCCATCGAAAATTAAAGGAAGGAATTTTCTTTTGATTTGGTATTCTTAAAAAATCCTTCCCTTTCCTTTCCCTTGGGAAGGGAAAATCTTTCCCTTAAACAGGGGAAAATATTGGAATTTGAAGGACTCTCACTAGGCAGGTCTTCAGTTTTCCCTTCGTCATTTTGTTCATAACATTCTTATATAATTGGAGTCAGTGTGACTAAATATTGGATTTGACCATTATGTAATTTTATTAACATGATATAATGCACGATATTGAAAATTATATTGAAAATAAAGTAATGTTATTAAAAGTTTTGAAAGACCACTGGCATGAATTCGCGTGCGAACGATTCGGGCAATTTCGGGCTGCCAGCTGATAGCCTATTCCTCATCTTATACATATTTTGATTATTATTGATTTTCATTGGTTTACTGATGTAGCCCTTTCAAAGCATCAATTTTGTGCACGGTGTGACTATATTTTGGCACGTGTTAATGCAATAAGTGTCAACATTACCAGGTTTTGAGGCTTGCCAGAGATACACTATCAACAATTCCCAGTAATACCATACTTTACATAACTAAAAATAGATAGGCATAGCCTATATAGGCTACTGTAATATTAATATAAATTTGTGGGCTAACAGTAATAGTGGTCAATCATCTTATATACTAATTTAGCCTACCTTACCAGTACCACATATTGGGTTAGGCTAGGTGGCTAGGCCTAGGCTTAGCCTATAGCCTACAGTAGGCTACATCATCATGTAAGCTAGCCTAGCTCAGGCTAATCTATTTTTCTTATGAATTTCATGACCCATACAGGATTGTAGGCCTCATTTTTTTTGTCTTGGGCTACATCCCCACTGAATAAACTAACCTAGGCTAGTCTCTGTCCCTCTAGGCTAGCCCATCATAATGTTCAAGCCAACATTTGTTAGAGTTTGTCAGAATTGGCTCACCTCAGATAGGCTATCTGGATTTTAAAATGTTGTGAATTTATTAGGCCTATGGGAAGGATGTAGTATTTGGACATACTACATGGCGCCTGCCTTGGTTTACACTACGCGGAACGGCGGCAGCAGTGAACGCTCGCGATCATGTTCCAGTCTATTTTGACTGACGCAGGATTCAATAATAGGTTGACGGGGTCCCCCCCCCCCATTACATGTTGTCATCATCATATATTATATTGCCAGCAGAGGGCAAATAACAGAAAAAATAACCGTTAAAATAGACGGGAACGTAACCACGAGCGCACTACTTATGTAAACATGACGACCGTACACCCGGATACATCCTTCACGATTCACGACTTTTGACTGCTTTTTTTAAGTAATTTGCCCCCTGCTGGCAAAATGCCTATATATGATGATGACAATAAGTCATGGGGGAGTGAGGGAGGCCCTCAACCTAATGTTGTATCCCACGTCAGTCAATATAGACGGAAACGTGATCGCGAGCGTGCGAGTAGTGTAAACAAGGCAAGCGATAAGCTCGAAATTCCTCGAATACTACATCCTTACCTTTATTACTTTATGTTATAGAAAGCCCGAGTTACCTTTACACTATAATATTTTCCCTGATTTTCATAGCCTTGTTCACTATCAGGGAGCGTGATTTTAGATTATTCGGTAGCTACCGGGTATCTTAACTACAGTTCAAGGAGACTACAGCAGCAGTTTGCACACTCTCTGCGTTTACTTTTAATTTGACAGTGTTTGGTGTTCAAACCCCCCCCCCCCCCACCCCCCCTGGACATAATTGTCATCATCATATTCATATATAATGCCAGCAGGAGGCAAATAACCACTCGCTGAGGGATGATTTCCGAAAAAAGTGGTAAAATCTGATGCATAGAGCGTGCTAATATTGCCGCAGTGTCTGGTTGAATATTGTCATCATATTAGCCTAATCAAAACAAAATCCCTTGAAAAACATATTTGTAAACACTAGCCTATTCAATACTATTGTTTGTGAGTACAATTATAGGCTACCCTAATTTTTCATTACAGTATATCCTAGCCTAATCCCTCTACTTTCTTTAAATATCCAAACAATATAACTTAACCTGAGAACCTAAGATAGGCCTAGGCTATGCTAACATACAGCGGTTGATTATGCCGAGTGTATAGGCTTACTTACTAACATTGGTAGTAGCTAAAAGTCTGGTAGGCTAAAAGAAAATTTATAAGATTAGAGCCCAAAATTGCTAATGAAAAAATGTGCCTACTTATTTTGGGCTGTATACAGTATGGTATGAGATTTTGTTGAAAACTTGGGATTGTTCTTGATCCCTGGCAAGCCTCAAAACCTGAATTTTCAAACTTATTACATTAACATGTGTCAAAATGTAGTCACACTGTGCACAATATTAATGCATTGAAAGGACTGAATCAGCAAAGCAATAATAGTCAAATATAGCCTACTCAATGTTTGTAAGGAAAACCCCACTAGTCACCAGAGTCCCCCACACACTGTTTCAAATAAAATTTGTGGATTTTGTGTCTGAATTTACTTTACATCCTTAGTATTCTCTAGTCTTGAAGGTGAGGAATAATTATGGTATTATTACATACAGTACATACAGTACAGTGTTGGAACATCAGTGCTTCCAGCAGCTGTGGTGGGTGGATCGGTATCAGTCATTATTATGATCAGTATGGCAGTGGTGGACAAGTGCCCGTCAGTTTTTAGTGTGTAGGGTCAGCGAAAGAACGTGACACCAGATCTAATTGCACATTATTGGGCTGCACAAGGAAGGCCAGTTAGTGAAACAAATAGTGCAAGCCACTGGTGTATGTGAGTAATCAGTAAGAAATTGGGCGAGGCCTTACAAAGATATTTGTCTAACTACTGTACATGGTAACCTAGGCTTTGCCAAACTATATGATAGCCTAGCCTTTGAGGGGAGAGTAAAGAACATAAGAATATCATCCAATCTTCAAAACTATGCTAATGGATGGCTAATATGATGAATAACCTACTCATTGATGCCTAAATCATAACTATTGGTGATTCATCATTTATTCAGATTACCCAAGACCAAAATACGGGATGGATGTAGTTACCGGGTGTACCACTACCGACATACAACATTAATCATCTATAATACTTATAATAAAATAAATAGCCTACTTATAAATCTACAATACTAAGTTAGGTTAGGTTAGGTTGTTTGGTTAGGGTAATGTATTTTTGTATTTTGTACAAAGGCAGTCAAAATAGACGGGAACATGATGGTGAGCGTCCGCGTAGTGTAAACAAGACGGGCGGTACACCCGGTAACTACATTCTTGCCCAAAATTTAATTTAAAAATTGGAAGAATCTTATTTAAAGTCAGTATTATCCAAGCAACCTTCCACGGCGATTCGCACGCTCTGGGCCATGACCGTTAAGTTCACTTCTATTATGTCCGCGAGCGTGCGAATATGGAAACAAAGCAGACGGTACGCCCGCTAACACAACCCTTACCAAAATAATGTATAAAAAAAAAAAACGGTCAAATTAGATAATTAATAAATAAATATCGGTAGCCTAAATAAATATAAACATTGAAAAAAACTAGTTTCAATAACATAGCCTAGTAAATCTATGGGCCATGAATTGCAATTTTTACCAAATTGGGCCAGATCAAATATAGGCTAGCCTAGCTTTTATATTTTGTTCGCTGAATAGAAAACAAATCTAGCCTAGGCCTATATTTATTAGTGGCCCCTCCATCATTGACGAACATGCCTATTACATAAGGCATCCTCTTCAAACACTAATCCGCCGTAGTTTGAATCTACCGCGCAGAGCATTTAAAAACTGAGGAGCCTTCATCATGAGCGCACGCGACCTCACTCATGGCTTCAGTCATTATGAATTGGGTTCTCACTACGAAAAAACTTCGTAAAAAATAAAAACAAAAAGAAAATAAGAATAACTATCCAATAAGCTTTCCATCATATCGTGGATGTACTTGTGTGGATTTCTGACCAGACGCTGAAACAGGCGTCATTCCTCCTTCTTTGCTCTGCGCTCAGCCTGCCCGGACGTACCTTTCAGGCTCCGCTGGTTCCGCATTCGTGGCGTCCCTAGTGAGTTTTTTCTCATTTGTTTACTCTGGGATGTATCGAGTAAGGTTAGGATAGGCGTAGCAGGAGTGTCCTGGGCTGGTTGCCCGCAGTGCAATGTATTTTGGGTCGTATGTATGGGGCATCTATTTCGGATGTACCCTCGTGGTCCTGTTGTGGACACGTGAACTTTTCACAGTTTGGTTTAGTTGGTGATGCAGGCGGCTTTCATTACGCGTTAATAATTGCTGCCTTTTATCCTTCTGATGAGGTAAGCTGTGTGTTTGCTGACGTTCCCAGCGTATTTTTCTTCACTTAGTGAAGTTTTTTCTGGGTCCGTGTCAGGCTTCCCGGGGGTGGGAAGTTATCGCTTCGGTGGTGTGTTGGCGGTGGTTCCTGTTGTGATATTCCAGTGTGTGTTTATATTTCAACTATTTTCATGCCGTCTACCTAGGCCTAGCCAGCCGCTCGTAGCTTTGCCACATGTCTAGTGTTATTATTTATTTTATAAATATGCCCTACTGTGTCATGTGTATCCGGGTTTTAGTTGTGTATTGGCTAATTCCTCGGACTATATTTGTTTCCTGGTTTAGTTGTGTATTGGCTAATTCCACGGATTATGTTGTGACCTTGGTTAGTCGTGCGTGTCTCTCCTCGTGTCGTATTGTTCAGATGGTGTCTGTTCAGGGTGGGGTTTGCCTTCCGGCGGGTTTTTCTCGGTTTCACCGTGAAAAATCCTGACCGATGAGCAGTGTTAGGCCACACGTGGTTTTTAACACTGGCTGGTTCCCCGGCGAGGGGAGGTGTCTGTGGCTCTCCAGGACTGCATCTCTGTGGGTGCCTGGTTTCAGGCCTCCTTTATAATTCCCGGCGGGATGGCTGTACCCATCCTTACATATATATTTAGTTATATATAAAGAAACGACGTTCTTGAGAACACTCGTTTTTTATAGGTTTTCTACCTGGTTTACGACAACCACGGGGAAAACCTAGCTGTTGTTTAGGCGTTCCTCCCCGGCGATCTTTTACAAAGTAGTGGGGTCAGGAACTTGTGGGGTTAACTTTTAGACTTCTCACCCGGCGGGTGCACCTGAGCGGGGTGGGATAAAACGACTTAGGTCTCTTATAGTTAACCAATCCATGTGAGTGATACTCTGTGTATCGCTGCCTTTACTCTTACGGCATTTGAAGGATCAGTGAGGTTTAACCAAATCGATTTCCACACCCGGCGGGTGCCCCTAAGTAAAGGAACTAAGGAATTTATAAACAAATTCAATTTCGATTAACCTTAATTGGGTGATACTTTCAGTATCGCCGCCTTCTATTTTTACGACGATCGTTTGGGACAATTCGTTAAAAAATCAGATCTCGTATATTCCTGCCCTGGGCTATTCTACTAAAATATTTCAAGGGCCGGCGTCTTTATGAGGGGGGGCTTTGTTACAAAATTGAATCTTGAGACAGTCACCACCTCCTACAGACTATTAGTGCCATACTGGACCATTATATCAGAGGGTATTCTTCATGTTCTTAGCTAAGAAGACTTGTTTAGCCTCTTTATACCCAGCCGCGTGGCGAGATGTGTTAGCTGTGTCTTTGCATCCCGTTACCCGGCGGGTTATTAACACTTGTATGCGAACACTTGGGTTAACCTTATGAGCATTAATTCCTGGAAATTTTTCTTTATTTTTCCAGAGCTGAGCTCCGGCGGACCAATACAGACCCGGCGGTAGTTCCTCACACCAGTCTCTGTCATGGCTAATGTGACCCCAGTTTTTGCCCTGTGCATTACCCCTACTTGCGCGGGTATCCCAATTTTTGACCATACCCTTTGCATAAGGTGTGTTAGATGTCTAGACCGTTCAAGGGGTCTCTGGGTTACACGTAATTGTTCTTTTTGCTCCCAATTAACCAATAAAGTCCTGTGTGACAATGACAAGACCGCGGCGGTAGCGTTGAGAGAGGTCAGACAACAAATGTCGGCCTACACTACCATTGTCGCACATAAGTCACTTCAATGTGACAACGTCCCACTTTGGGATAAGTTGCTGTCAGAGCACCCTCCCCCTAAACGTACCTCTAGAGTAAGGGGTTTTAAGCCGACAGAGACTAGCCAGGGTTCTGTATCGTCTGTGGAGACGTTTAAACGCCCGAGAGAGCCTACTCCCCCGGCAGCCACCTCCTCGTCGCAGGCGAGATCGAGGTCAAGGTCACCCCTCAGACAACGGTCTTCAAGTCGGGCCTCTTCCCCGGCTAGTAAGAAGTGCAAGACTGAAGCTTCCCCCAGGGCCATGGTGGTGATTCTTCCAAACCTAGGTCCAGTTCGCGGTCACACCGTAGCCACAAATCCTCCAAAAAGGATTCCCATAAGAAGTCCTCTCGACATTCTACTAAGTCTAGTGCATCTCATCGTACCTCTACACCTGACAATGTTTCTGTTACAGCCTCAGAGTATAGTGAAGCGCCTGTCCCTAAACAAGATTTACCTATTGATATTTTAACCCTAGAAATGGAGAGTTCAGGATATTCAATAATTGAGAATGTTTCAGACTCTCAAGAGAGCGTAGGCCAGAGCCTCGGTGTTTGGCGGTTTGCTCAGCCAGGGTCTGACCATCCACGTCCGACTCATACGAGTCACACAGTAGCCGATGTCCACAGGGACGCGGCGACCCCATCCTCTATCCCTGATTTATCTTGGAAACAAGGTGCCCCTGCCTCGGCGGGGTCTTCTCAGGAGGATCGGGAGGAACAAGATGAAGTGTCATTAATTTCAGATAGGGAAGGACAAGGGTCAGGCTCAGGCCTGGACGCCGCCCATGATAATACTAATTCACCTGAAAGTTCTGCACCTAACCAGTTTGTTACAGCACAAGAAATTGATGGGTTACTTACTCATGCTCTATCAAAATTCTTTAATCAACAACGAGAAAACCCCACAATGGACTTGGGGGCTCCCTTGACAGGTTCTGCGGTACGGCCTCTGATAACGTCAATCGATTTATCTAAGATTCCTAACCCTCCTACTCTGTCACCGGCAGGGAGCTCTAAGCCAGCTACGGCGGCATTCACTACGTCAAATGTCAGGGTCATTACGGATGTTAATCCACCCCCTCTAGACAAAGCGCCTCTTAGAAAGGTAGCTATGCCCCTGCTTTATGGGCCAGACGAGTCATGGGTCCCTTTGAACCCCTCTAAGCCAGAGCTTGCCCAGCCTACCTTGTCAGGGGAACTCCCGGTACCACGTGAGTGGTTTATCCAGGGAAATAAGTCTAAGAAATTAAGGGCATTGGATGCCTTGGGTAATGTTTTGGACGTAAATATCAAGGCTATACCTAGTTATTATCATCAGGATTATTTTGTTTATGCATCTAAGCCTGCTTTACCCCCTGCCTCAGCTTCAAAACTTTTTTCAGACTGGTCTAAGCTGGATGGGTTTAATGATATTAAGGCTCTGTCGGCTATTACTCCTGAACTAGATTTACAGACCGTCACAGACGAGACAGCTAATCCAGTGTTGAAGGTGGGACAGTTAGGACCAGGACCTTGGGTGGATTGGGAGGTAGAGGCTCAAAACTTTGCAACCACTTTCACTTTAAATCTTCCCACCAGATCCCTCAGGATACACATTCATGGTTCTCAATGCCGGTAGGTTCTGCCGGCGGAGTTCCGTCAGCTTTATTTTCCTTTTTAGCTGCCCCTAAGATTAATCTTTGTGAACTAAAGGAACCATTCATTACCCCTACCCCTTCTCACCTAGACAGAGAATTTAGGCTAAGGGGAAAAGCTTTCCGCCTGTTTTCACAGTACATAGTTTCTCAACAGGTGGCTAAGTCTTTACTCAGGTCTACTCAGGCAATCGCAGACGCGGATGCTCGAAGATCAGTTGAATTATCCCGGCGTCTGATTCTTCAGTCGTCAATTCAATCCTTAGGTGACATACGCACAGCCTTACTTGAGGCGGTGCGAGCACGACAGGATCTTAGGATGTCATTAGTTCGCAAGCTGCCTGATCGCATTGCTAACCAGGTGGTAATGTCCCCAGTACTTACACCTTCTTTAATGTCCCCTGATGTATGGCGAACAGTGTTTAACATGGCACAGGCCGTGAAGCACAGTCCCGCACAGGCTAAGAAACCCGCATTTAACTTCCCCAAACCTAAGCCTCCTACTAAAGCTCAGCCAGGGGGTTCTAAGCCGTTTCTTCCGCCTAAGTCCTCCCAATCCCCCCTGGGTCAGTTCAGGCATAGACAGAGAGGGTTTTCAGGACAGAGGGGACGCGGCCAGTATAAGCCGGGGCAGGGCCAGTCTTCGGCCCACACCAGCCAGCCGGCGAAGCGTCCAACACCACCAAACCCACCATCAAAAAACTAAAGTCTTTCTCACTCCCAGTGCCTACCTTAGAGCCGGAGGAACCGAGGGAAGTACAGCCGGCGAACCCTTGTCTGCTAACTGGGTCGTTCCGAACGTGTCACCAAGCATGGCCGTTAAAACCTGGGCACGGATGGTGGCACGCAAAGGCATCACTTGGCAGTGGCTCCGGCGACCTCGCTTACGTCAGCCGACAACGGCAAATTGTGTTTCATTAGAGGTGGAGTTGCTGGTCCAGGAGATGATTGCCAAGAATGTCATCATCCCGGTACCCCCAGATTACCCTGTATTCACGTCAAAACTGTTTTTGGTTCCCAAACGGGACAGTGTTCAGATGAGGCCGGTCGTAGACCTGTCGTATCTGAATCTTCACATTTACAACGAGTCTTTCAGAATGTTAACAGTTCATCAAATCAGGCTAACACTTCCGCCGGGTGGCTGGATGTGTTCCCTAGACCTGACAGACGCCTATTGGCACGTGTCGGTCAACAAAAGATTTCAAAGGTTTCTGGCCTTGAGGATCAGGCACCAAAATTTTGTCTTTCAGAGGATGCCGTTCGGTTTGAACCTAGCACCTCGATTATTCACGAAACTAGTCCGGCAAGCCCTGATGCCATTGTTAAAACAGGGAATCAGAGTGTTGTGGTATCTAGACGACTGGCTGGTGGTGGCAGAGACACAACAATTATGCATAAAACATGTCAATATCATTTTAAATCATGTCAAAACTCTAGGCTTCAAGGTAAATCTGGTAAAGTCAAACCTTGTTCCCTCAAGAGTAATTCAGTGGATAGGGCTGGTCTGGGACACCGCCGCTCTCACTCTGAGTCAGAGTGTGGACAATCGCAACAGGTTTCGCAGGAAACTGTTCAGGTTTCTTCACAGTCTGACTACGACACGAAGAGTCTGGGAGTCTCTGGTCGGCTCTCTCAACTGGATTCAGCTAACTGTCAAGTTGGGCCGGTTGAAAGTAAAACGATTAATATTGGAGGGCAACAAATATTTCCCACTCTTACCGGCGGGAAAATTATGGCCCATACCAAAATTAATCCACACCTTACTAGCGGTCTGGGCGAAGAGGGAAACATTGCACTCAATCATGTCATGGACCTCTCCTCCTCCAACGGTATGGGTAGACACGGATGCGTCAGGCACCATAGGGTGGGGATTTCAGTCAAATCAGGGGCACCAGGGTCAGGGACTTTGGTCCCACTTAGAAATCTCTCACATAAATGTCAAAGAGTTACTAGTCCCCTTGTATTTCCTTCAGGCTCACGGCCCGGCGTTACGGGGCAAGTCAGTGGCCTTCAGAATGGACAATCTGAATGCAGTTCACTGTATTCAGAAACAAGGGTCAACGAGGTCAAGGAAGTTGCTACTCGTGTCGGAAGAGATTTTTGTTCTAGCCACCAGTCTAGATATTTATCTTCACGCATCTTATCTCCCAGGCGTAGCGAACGTCTGGGCAGACGCTCTGTCCCGGAGACAGAGCACGACAGTAGAATGGGAGCTCAAGCAACCCATTTTCGACCTAATGATTGCGGAGCTCTCCCATCCACAAGTGGATCTTTTTGCGTCCGAGGAGACTCACAAGCTCCCTCTATACCTCACCCGCCGGACGATAACGCCGGCAGGGGGGCCAGACGCCCTAGTGACAGACTGGAACAGATGGAGCTCCATCTATCTGTTTCCGCCGCCAGATGCGTCACTAATGTGCCACGTAGTGAACAAACTTCGAGTTTATCGAGGCTTAGTCTCGCTAATCGCGCCCCTGTGGCCAGCGCAGGTGTGGTGCCAGCAGTTAATAATGTGGTGCCCGGACCCGGTATCGCTCCCGGTCGGGTACTTCCACTTAGACACGATTGGCAACCTAGAGACCTCGCTGACTTTTGCATTATGGACATTCAGGAGGCCAAGTGGCTAGCACCATACGGTAGGGATGTGACCAATAAATTGCTCAATCAATATACTCAGTCTACTAAGCGACAATATTAATCTCATTGGAAAGCTTTTACTTCTTGGATTGTTAGAACGGAACAAACTGTACCCTCAGTGGCATTGGTTTTTAATTACTTGAACTATCTGTTTGAGCAGAAACGTTTATCTGTGGTTACTTTGAAGAATCACTTAACTGCGATTAGAGTGCCCTTTTTCGACCTTACAGGTCTATCCATACCGGTGGCGGAGGAAACAGGATTTATGAGAGCGTGTTTTAAACTCCGCCCACCTCCCCGTCAGCTCATGCCTACTTGGTCTCTGGACAAAGCTTTGTCTTTACTTCATTCTCGTCTGTATCAAAATACTGCAGACTTTGCTTTAATCTTAAAGAAGGCAGTTTTCCTTTGGCTTTGGCCACCGGAAACAGAGTGTCTGAGCTGGCGGCGATGAGCAACACACCTAATTGTCTTAGGTTTGGTAGACTTAATGATTCAATTTCCATTGCACCCTCCCCGGCGTTTGTAGCCAAGAATGAGCATAGTGCACACGTGTTTTCTGAATTCACGGTGCCGGCGTTAAAAAGGGGAAAGGTGCATCATAATTTATGTCCAGTGCAAGCTCTAACCAAATATTTAAGAATAGCTCCTCATAACCCCCAAGGTGCTTTATGGGTAGCGAGTACGGGTAAACGCTTACTTAAACGGCGATTAGCCTCTCTTCTAGTAGAAGTCATTAAAGAGAGTAATCCCGGCGTTGTGGGTAGGGCCCACGATTTACGCAAGTGGGCGGCCTCTTTACGTTTCCTGAAAAACTTTTCAGTTGAAGATATTGCGTCCACACAGTTGTGGGCGTCTAATCATACGTTTCTCTCTGGATACTTGTCAGTTGCTCTAGACAAACCTTCCTTACCATGTATAGCTTTAAGGCAGAGGGTCTAGGTGGCCCTGCAGTCACTTATGTTTATTTTCAAGGAAGGGGGGGGGGGGGGGTGCAGTCAGTTGACATAGGACACCCTAGACCCCGCCGGAGTATGAGAGCTGTGATACAATTTAAGGTTGAAATGTGATATGAAAATTTCTCTGAGAGAATTTGTGCTAGTACAAAGTTTAGTACAAAACAACGGTGTTGTTATAGTAGTTTTAGCTGCGAAAGCAATGTAACATTAGTTCAATGGAGTTCATTAGCAATTGATCTCCACATGTATTTTGGGGTTTATGATGTGCACATATAAACTTATAACTTATTTTTGTCACCACTCGTTGAGTGGGGTGCCTTTTGTAACTACAGATCTGTGTTCAGAATCTTCAGGGTTACCTATTTTTGTCAGGCAGGCTTCTTTGAAGCACGCACCTGCCTGAACCCCCTTTTTCTTGTATATTTCCGGCCTACGCCGTATTAAATACATTTTTCAAAAGTAAGAATACTATGTGGTTGTTTTTATTATCTGCTTTTCTAGAGTTATGATATGATTACGAATGTCCCCCTCCAGTCTTAGATATCAGGCATGTTCGTCAATGATGGAGGGGCCACTAATAAATTATAGGTTTGACTCCTGTAAGGAGATAAAGAAAACCTAATATTTAGTAGTGGCCCCGTAATCATTGACGACTGGGGCCCTCCCGACCGTCCCCTTCCCATTCGTTGATGTATTAAGGATTTTGGTTTACTTGATATGTCAGTGAAGGAGGAATGACGCCTGTTTCAGCGTCTGGTCAGAAATCCACACAAGTACATCCACGATATGATGGAAAGCTTATTGGATAGTTATTCTTATTTTCTTTTTGTTTTTATTTTTTACGAAGTTTTTTCGTAGTGAGAACCCAATTCATAATGACTGAAGCCATGAGTGAGGTCGCGTGCGCTCATGATGAAGGCTCCTCAGTTTTTAAATGCTCTGCGCGGTAGATTCAAACTACGGCGGATTAGTGTTTGAAGAGGATGCCTTATGTAATAGGCATGTTCGTCAATGATTACGGGGCCACTACTAAATATTAGGTTTTCTTTATCTCCTTACAGGAGTCAAACCTATAATTTAGTATTGGTTCCTTCGTCAATGACGAAGAGCCTATACTATATATACAGTAGGCCAAGATTCCGGGACCCGTTCGGGATTCCCCGGAGTTCTTATCACAACCGTTGCGTATACAGTATAGCATAAAAACAATCCTTGGTTAATACCCATTAAATCTTACCAAGGGCTCGTCATTGAAAATGAATACCAGTAGAAATAAAATTTAAAGAAGAATCTATCATTTCAAACCTCCCGGTGCCTCAGCCCTCCAGCTGTGCTGTCGTTATGCTTCCCTTGCACGTGATGCCAGACTTTCTAGCGTGTTTATCTGCCTCTTTACGGTTGTGATCCAGACGAGTCGGACGTGTGCCCCCTTGCTCTGGGCGTCTCGGCGTTTGCCTGGCTTTCTCACTCCTAGTGAGTCCTTGTTATATATTATTTGAGTTAGGTCCAAACATGAATTGAGTAATCGCCCTGTATGTTTCAGAGGGCCACCGTCCACGCCTGTCCACACAGAAAGTATATGGATACTGCTTCGCCATTCTTAATATTGGTTGTTCGTCGTAGTAAGTGATTATTGTTATATTAGGCTATATCCTATACAATGCTTGCATTTAATTATTTACTTATTGTAGGCTATTATTCATCTTATTCGTGTGCCCTCAGGATACACGTTGAACTCTAAGGATATTATTAATTCAAAGTTTTCCTTGTAAAGTAGCCTACATGATTTCCTGAATTCTACTACTGTAGTATTAAATTTTTCAAAGTCGCTTCACTTTATAGTTTGCATGCTTCTAGCATTACTTCGAGCTGATAGGGTCTTAGCTAGACTTATTGATTCCCTTATATGTCCCATTCTTGCACCAGTACTTATTTATAAGAGAAGTAGTGGAGGAGGAGGTGGGGATCAGGAGGTCAGAAGTGTGGGAAGCCATGAAAAGAGTGAAGTTGGGGAAAGCACCAGGAACAGATGGAGTGTGTGGGGAAATGTTGAGGTATGGTGGTGAGATAGTGATAGAATGGGTATGGAAAATGTGCAAACTAGCATGGGAGAAGGGGAGTGCACCCGATGACTGGAAGACTGGCATAATAGTCCCCCTATATAAGGGGAAAGAGGAGTGTGTGGTAACCACCGAGGAATATGTCTTCTAAGCATAGTAGGGAAGGTATACAGTAGGGTAGTGATTGAGAGAGTGAGAGTGAGAACGGAGAAATGGATAGGCGACGAGCAGGGAGGTTTTAGGAAGGGAAGAGGATGTGTAGATCAGATTTTTACCCTGAATTGTGTTGTGGAGAAGTATCTGGAGAAGAAACAAAAGGTGTATGTTGCCTTTATGGACTTGGAGAAGGCCTATGACAGAGTGGATAGAGAAGGTTTGTGGAAAGTACTTAGAATATACGGAGTAGAGGGCAAGTTGCTGAAAGCAGTGAAGAGCATGTATGAGGGTGCAAAGGCGGCAGTACGTGTGGAGAGTGAGCAGAGCGAGTTCTTTGACCTGAATGTTGGTTTGAAACCGGGGTGTGTGATGTCCCCGTGGTTGTTTACTGTATATATGGATGGAGTCCTGAAAGAAATACTATCAAGAGCAGTGGATGTTGGTGTATCGCTGAAAAGGGAGAGAATTGAGTGGAAGCTACCTATACTGCTGTTTGCGCATGATACAGTTCTGATGAGTGATAATGAATGGGAGTTGCAGGGTCTGGTAAATGAGTTTGGAACAGTGTGCGAAAAACGGAATTTGAAGGTAAATACGGGGAAGAGCAAGGTTATGGTCTTCGAAAGGGGTGAAGTCACAGAGTGTGAGGTGAAGCTGAACGGTCAGGCTATGGAGATCGTCAACTCTTTTAAGTATCTGGGCAGTGTGTTGAGTAAAGATGGGACTATGGATGAAGAGGTGCGGGAGAGGGTACAACAGGGGAAGAGGGTTGTAGGAACGCTAAAAGCAGTAACAAGAAATAGGGTGGTCAGTATGGAAGTGAAGAAGTCCTTGCATGACAGTGTGGTAATCCCGACACTGACTTACGGAAGCGAAGCATGGACGTTGGTTGAGAGACTCCGACCAAGAGTGAGAGCAGTGGAAATGAATTACTTAAGGAGTGCGTGCGGAGTTACATGGAGGGATAGACAGACTAATGAGGAAGTAAGAAGGAGGTGTGGTGTGGAGGTAGATGTGCTGGAAAGTGTGAAAAGGAACAACCTGAATGGTTCGGCCATATGGAACGTATGGAAAGCGAGAGAATGACTAAGAGGGTGTACGAGAGCGAGGTGGAGGGACAGAGGGGGAGAGGTAGACCGAATATGAGGTGGAAGGATGGAGTGAGGAACTACATGAACGAAGGCGGTGCTGGTTGGGGGGAGGGGCGTCGACTGACTGGGGACAGAGGTGCATGGGGGCGGTTCGTTCGTGGCCACCCCTTCGGGGATCACGGCGTCAGGCAATAGATAGATAGATAGATGCTTTGTTCGCCACCTCGGACAAGTGTCCACGAGGGCGGTCAATAGGCCTAGCTAGCTCGGCTTCCCTCTACTGAATTTTACATGAGGGACCAATTGTTCTCTTCCTATATGAGTAATATGTTATGAAGTGCTTCGATACCAATGATTCCTAAGAGTTTGCATGACCAAGTGCAAGAGCACCAACTAAAAACCTATACAATTTGCATGCTTCGAGTCACGGAGTCGGCGGGGCTCCTGTGTCCCTCCGTTCTCTCCGGGTTTAGAACTCCGGGTACTAAATGGTTTCGAGTAAATAAATATAAGCACCAACACAATTATATGTTAATTTCTTAAAATGGCAAGAGTTTGCATGAAACCAAATGGAGCAACAAAGTTCCCTCCAGTGCAAGAGCACCAACACAATTATGTGTTAATTTCTTAAAATAGAAAGAGTTTGCATGTAAACAAATTGACCAACAAAGTTTCCTCCAGTGCAAGAGCACCAACTAACCCTATACAATTGCATGCTTCGAGTCCCGGAGTCGGCGGGGCTCCTGTGTCCCTCCGTTCTCTCCGGGTCTCAGGGTTTTAGACCTCCGGGTACTAAATGGTTTCAAGGAAACCGAGGAACATAAAAAAAAAAAAAAAAAAAAAAAAAATGCACAAAGAAGTTCCGGTTAAATGGAGAAACAAAGTTTTCCTCCAGGTGCACAAAACACCAACAAAACCAAGGAACCAAAAGGTTCAGGTTAACATAAAGGAACGAGTGCTTCCTCCGGGTACTCCGAGTAATACAAAAACCAAGGAACCAAAAGTTTGGGTTAAATTAAGGAACGAGAGCTTCCTCCGAATACTCCGGGTACTCCGGGTACTACTGAAAACCAGGGAACCAAGAAGTTCAGGTTAAATTTAGGAACAAGGCTTCCTCCAAGTACTCCGGGTACTAAGGGTACTCAGGGTACTCCGAGCAATACTGAAAACCAAGGAACCAAGAGGTTCAGGTTAAAATTAAGGAACAAGAGCTTCCTCCAAGTACTCTGGGTACTCCGGGTAAACACTGACAACCCAGGAACCAAGAGGTTCAGATTAAAATAAGGAATGATAGCTTCCTCCAAGTACTCCGGGTACTCCGGGTAAACATTGACAACCCAGGAACCAAGAGGTTCAGAAAAAAAAAAAAAAAAAAAAGGAACAATAGCTTCCTCCAAGTACTCCGGGTACTCCGGGTAATACTGAAAACCAAGGAACAATGAGATTCAGGTTAAATTAAGGAACGAGAGTTTCCTCCAAGTACTCCGGGAACTCCGGGGGGGGGGGGGGGGGAATGTTTTCCTTCAGAAACAAACATCCGATGTACCAAAAGGTTCCGGTTAAATTAAAGACCAACGTTTCCCTCCGAGTTCTCAATGTAGAACAATGAATGGAAAAAGAAGGGAGGAGAGTACTCCAGTGGCATTTATGATAGCCTATAGACTATCCCACTTAAATCCATTCTTATATACGATGTAGCGAATATGCTACCCTACTCTAAATTCTTTAAAACATTCATAGGGCCAGCAGGCTACTCGACATTACATGAGCCTTATACATAGGGAACTGGTGCATACTTTGGTTCTTTGCTCTTATATTATGTAACATTGATTCTTGGCCTTTTTCTGACAGGTGGGCTATAGCTCTCCTCAGTAATCTCCGCCCCCTCACCTGAGCCACAACTGATGAGGTATGTACGCCAGATGTCTTATGTGAATTGTACATTGACTAAGTGGGCTCCTAAAAAATGTACAAATTGTGCACTCTTCGTGTAACACTACCACAATCCGAGTGGCCACATAACAGCAGCGGGGGCGACTCAGGTATTACTAAACATTTGGGATGAAGTGAAAGTTTATATATCCTCAAAAAAAAAAAAAAAAAAACCCAGACATGGTCAGTGTATGGTCATGGTCATGGTATGTATATTTCTTACTGGACGCTCTATGTCTTCCACAAAAGAAACCCCTAAAAAGAGGTCTATACCTACAGAGTTAACCCCTTCAGACGCATATGACGCAGTGGTTGCCAGATTAGAAATAAGAGTTCTCTCACTCTTATAATTACCTCTCCAAAATTAGTTTTCTGCCCACAGCTAACTCAAAGACAACTGCAAAGGTTGAAGTAACTATAAACTAAAGGTTTCTAAATACCCCTGATGGTAACAAAGGTTTTAAAGTATCCCCAATAGGCTCAAAATCGCGTCATATTTCGGAGAGGGTTAAAAGGTACTTCCTACCCTAACTGTCCTCGCCCCAAACTTGTTAGGCTTGACCTAGATAAAGATGAGGAACAATGTTTTCCTCAGGATACTATCCCGATTAGATAGCACTCTAATCGTATTCATGATAGCCGATAGAATATATCCCCCTGGAAACCATTCTTATATAAGTTATGGCAGATACGTATTACGTACATAGTGTGCAGTTTACGTGATCACTACTTCTTTGCTCATATATCAAAGTATTCTACACTTTCATAGTTACACACTGGTAACATTAATTTGAGCGGATATGCTCTGGACTCTACTTATGGATTCTTATATCGGGATATTCTCACGCGAGCGCGCGATCACGGAAGCGGCCAATAGGCCTAGCTCGAGCATCACTACTGAATTTTATAATATAAGATACCTTATGATGTGTTCGCCACTCTTCTAGCGGCACCAAGGAGCGCGACGCCCCTCGTTATGGGTGGTGATTTGGTGCAGTAGACTGTTTGAAGCGACAGCTCGCTCCCTTGCAAGGATGGGCTCGTCTGGCACCTTTTCCAGTTCGACATCCAGGGCTCTCTTGAAGCTGTCTAACGAGACGTCCCTCATGTCTCTTACTCGCCGTGGGAGTTTGTTGAAGAGACGTGGGCCTCTGTGTGAAAACCAGCCCTCTCGCAGAGAGCCCATAACACCCCTGTTATTCATCCGGGGGATTTCGCATTCCCAGCCTCTCCTATCACTGAATTTCATGACTATCGGAGTATGTAGGTTTGGTACTAAACCCTCTGCGATTTTCCACGTGTATTATTAGGTAACGTTCTCTTCTACGTTCCAGTGAGTACAGATTCAGTGCTCTTAAACGCTCCCAATAGTGTAGCTGTTTTATCGAACTTATATGCGAAGTGAAATTTCTTTGTACACTCTCTACGTCATTTATTTCACCTGCTTGTATGGGGATGTTAATACGCTACAGTATTCAAGCCGCGGTAGCACTAGAGATTTGAAGAGCGTTATCATAGGTAATTCACCGCGTGTTTTAAAGTACGCAGAATCCAACCCGTTAGACGTTTCGCAGCCGCCACTTTGACCTGGTTATGTACTTTGAAACCCATATTTTCAGACATTAATACCCCAAGGTCTTTCACACTGTCTTTCCGTTCTATTATGTGGTTAGATTCTGTTAAGTAATAGTAAGTAAGTAATAGTAAGTAATAGTAAGAGATAGATGATCTCTTCCTATATAGATATATATTATATTATGAAGTTTTTCGAGGGGTTTACTTAATTTTTCAACATATAAGCGGGGGGCCAATGGTTCCGATATTGTTGACTTATAAGGAACACTGTTCCTCCGGATACTATTCCTATTTTTAAGCCAAATATTGACTCGATATTATGAAGTTTTCTCACGCTCGTCACATCGAGCGCGGAAGTGGCCAATAGGCTATAGTTCAGAGCCTCACTCTACTGAAAGTTACAGCACAAGAGATAGATTGGTATCTTCCTAGATATAAGTATTATATATAGATATATAAATATTATATTATGAAGATTTTCGAGGGATTTACTTCATTTGTCAACATATAAGCGGGGGGCCAATGGTTCCGATATTGTTGACCTATAAGGAACAATGTTCCTCCGAATACTATTCCTATTTTTAAGCCAAATATTAACTCGATATTATGAAGTTTTCTCACGCTCGTCACATCGAGCGCGGAAGTGGCCAATAGGCTATAGCTCAGAGCCTCACTCTACTGAAAGTTACAGCACAAGAGATAGATTGGTATCTTCCTAGATATAAGTATTATATGAAGTTTTTCGGTGGATTTACTTCATTTGTCAATAGATAAGCTGGGAGCCAATGGTTCCGCTATTATCGAACTACAATATAAGAAACACCGTTTCCTCCGGGTACTATCCCTATTATAAACCAAATATTGACAGTATATTAGGAGTTTTTCGAGGGATTTACTTCATTTTTCAATGAATAAGCTGGGGACCAATGGTTCCGCTATTATTGGACTATAAGGAACATAATTTCCTCCGGGTACGATCCCTATTGAAAACCAAATATTGAATGTATATTAGGAAGTGGTTAGAGGGATTTCCATCATTTTTCAATTTATAAGCGGGGTGCCAAGGGTTCCACTGTTGTTGAAGGATAAGGACCAACGCTTCCTCTGGGTACTATCCCTATTATAAGCCAAATGTTGACTTTATAATTCAAAGTTTTTCCATGGGTTTACTTCATTATTCAATGCATAAGCGGGGGGCCAATGGTTCCGCTATTGTTGAACTGCCAATGGTTCCGCTATTGTTGAACTATAAGGAACAATGTTTGCTTCGGTTCCTATCCCTATTATAAGCCAAACATTAACGTTATAGTAGGAAGAATTTCGTTGGATTTACTTCATTTTTCAATGTATATGCTGGGTGCCAATAGTGTGTGCTATTATTGGACTATAAAGGAAAAGTTTCCTCCGGGTACTATCCCTATCATAAGCCAAATATTGAAATTATATTATGAAGTTTTTCGATGGCTTCACTTCATTTTTCAATATATAAGCCAGGTGCTAAAAGGTTCCTGCTTACTTATGTTATCACTTCTGACATGGAAATAGTCGGAAACTTTGAGCCCTGGAGTCGGCGGGACTCCTGTGCCCCAGTGGGCTATTAGGGACAGATGAAGAGCAAAGCTTCCTCCAGATACTATCACTATTATAAGCCCAATATTGAATTGATATACACAGACTAACCAATGGTGTCCGGGTACCGGGTACCCAACGGACCTCCGGTGACATTGATAATCTACTGATTATTATTATTATTATTATTATTCCATTGTTATAACTTAAGTTACTGCAAATTGCAATTACAGTCTCTCGAATTGAATTGAACTGAAATAGACCTTGACTCTTAGCTACAGTCCACTCTCTCCGGTTGCGTATTCCCGATCGGGTTGCTATGCAGGTCTTCGGGCTTCACCTCCATCTCCGGGTGATGCCCAACGGCGTGTCTTTCCGGGTCAATGATAAACATCTTTCCCATAAGTTCTCAATGGAGGACAATGAATTTATATAAGAGATAGCAGATACGCTACTCTACTCTAACCTCTTTTACGGCATTCATATAGCCAATAGGCTATTCACCGCCAGGTGCTGCCCAACGTAATTTCTTGTTGAGTCTCTGTTAAAAGTCTTCACCTTGGGTTCTCAATGTAGAACCACGAATGAGAGAAAAAGGGGGGGGGGGATACTCTAATCTTATTAATGATAACCATCGACTATCCCACTCTAATCCATCTTTATATAAGATGCAGCTGATGTGCTACCCCATTCTAACTTCTTTTACTGCATTCATATAGCCAACAGGCTACTCGGCATTCCATAGGCCTTGTGCATGACGAGCCGGTACATGTTTTTGTTCTTTGCTCTAGTATTATGTAATATTAATTCTTGGCCTGATGAGCAACAGCTCTCTCTTGTAATCGCCACGACCATTGTGCAGTGGTTCGGGTTCACAAGATGCAACAAATTCCCCCTTCTTGGACGTACGAAGTATGTACGCCATCTGTCTTGTGTTGATTGTAAGCTAGCTAGTGGGCTACTAAGAAGTGTACAAACTGCGCACCCTTCGTGAAACATCACAATCTGATGGGCCACATAACTGCGGCTGGGGCGCCTTAGGTTTTGCTCAATATTTGGAGTGATGTAAAAGGTTACATATCCTAAGTCCCAGACATTATCCATAATGCCTACGTGAGTTTCCTAAACATTCTTTTGCCCACGTCCCAACGAAGTTGGAGACCCTGTTCCAAACAAAGGTTCTAGCAGCAATTAAGTCCAAGTTTAGTCAGAGACAAGAGTCTCTGACTCCCAAGGTTAGGCTGTCCTCTCAGCTAATGCCTTCTACGCTACCTACTGTTCCTTTACAACCTGTCCTTATATGAATAAAGACCACCACACCACCTCGTCCCTCAGGGTCAATTGGTCCTAGTGTTCCCTAACCGGTGAATCAGTAGCGATTCCCACCCTTGACAGGAGGGGCTATTCCTAACCCCTTCACTCTGGGTGCCCTTGAGGAGGACCCGGGGTTTCCCAACAAGCCAATGTCTTTGCTTTATGATCCTGCCCGAGTTTGACAACCAATCAGTGATCCTCCTATTCCGGAAGACGCGGAGACAGGTATCCCTGAACTTTACCAGGTCCCTCAAGCCGGGGTCCTCGAGGTAAATGAGTTAAAACATCTGCGAGCAAAAGATGCTGAAAGGCAGGGAATGGAAATAGTCGTGCCTCCTTTCCCTTCCAGGTCTGATATTCAGTTTTGTGGACAACCCTGCCCCAATGTTTTCTGCCACAACGTCCCGGGAGTCTCGGTCAGATTTCTCTAAGCTTGCTGCTCTTAATGCTATAAAGTCCCTCCTCAGTGTGTTCTACAAAGATAGAAACTGTTGCTACAGACCCTCAGTCTCGCATGTTCCCTTAGAAGGAGTGGGACAAGGTCCGTGGGTGGAATGGGCAGTAGAGGCGGCAAAATTTGCTCTAGCCATCACTGCAATTGCCCCACTAAAGCTCCAAATGAGGAACATAGATTTGCTACTTGTCATATGTGATCTGCACAACAATACAATGATACTTTCACCAAACGTCATAGAAGTAATCAAAGAATGATTAAAGCCGATGGTATTAGTGCCAGTTCTAAAAGGAACCACAGTTTTCCTATCCCGCACGTTTCTTGTTCCCAAATGAGACGGCTTAAAGATGAGACCAGGCAGAGACCTCTCCTCACACAAAATTACAGATTTTGCATGCTCACAGTGCCTCGGATACGGCTACTCCTTCATCAGGACGTGTGACTGATAACGTTGAAACCTCAAGGATGCCTTTTGGCACATTCCGTTCTTCACAAGAGATCAAAGATTTCTTACGGACACCTTATCCCGGTGCAAGTGCAAGTCAGTGGAACGGGCACTCACAAAAGAAGCTTTCAGCAAGCGGATTCACCCCTACATTTCAGCCTAGTACCTCCCGGGAAGGGCCAACCTTTGGGGTGACACCTTATCCCGGGGCAAGAGTAGGCTACTCCAGTGGTATGGGCACTCAAACAGGAAGCTTTCGCCAAGCCGACTCTTCCTTCCCATCCACAAGTAGACCTTTTGGCATTCCACACATTAGCAAAGACCCCTCAATCTATAACCCGGTGGTCAATAACCCCGGCGCAGGGACTGGCCTCTTTTGCGGTCAATTCTCCCTACCGACAATTCCTTGAGACCTCTGGTGAACGCTTCGAAACTAACGCCAAAGCTACGACTGTAGACATCACTATACCAAACACCTATAAGATGTACAGTTTATCTCAAGATTTGTGTGATTCTACACACAATTTTCTTATATTTCTTTTACAGTATACGACTACACTACGTTCTTGTATAGTATAGTAATAAAGGGAAGGTCCATATGCAGCCGATAATGACTACAAACATAA
This sequence comes from Paralithodes platypus, assembly GCA_032716605.1. NCBI lineage: Eukaryota > Metazoa > Arthropoda > Malacostraca > Decapoda > Lithodidae > Paralithodes > Paralithodes platypus. The sequence continues at coordinate 32,233,257 of CM064501.1, read as the reverse complement.
TTGTAAGCTGATTATAAACAATTATCAATTATTAATTGACAAAATTGGAAGGAAAATATCTGCTAACTTTGTATTGCATATATATGTTATGGGTGATTTTAAATAAATAAAACAAAAGTATGCATAGGCCAAAGTATGTGTCAGCTACAGAACACAGGGTCGTCCATCTACCTGTTCCCTCCCCCAGGCACGACCCTCAGATGCACAATCAGACAAGGGTCTAGTGTGTCACTTTGCGCCAATTTGGCCCATACAAGAGGGATACAACCGCCTGAGCCTATAGTGCCCGTATCCAGTGAAATTTCCAATCTCTCAAATTCCTCTTGGACCAAGCTGGAAGCCTTCAGATTTCTCTAACTTTTGCATTATGGACGTTTAACGGGCCAAATGGCTAAGAGCAAAATACGATCCTATCTTTCACCCTAAATCGAAGGCCTAATAGTCGGTAACCACTATCAGGTAATAGGCGTCACACTGAAAGAGTTTTATTCACCATGACTGAAGTAAGAAGACAAAGGATTTTTCTTCTATAGTAAATAGTACGAGTTGTATGTACTGAATGAGTCTGGTTCTCCTTTCCGCCTTCGGAATTTCCAAAAGGAATAAAAAAAAAAAAAAAAAAAAAAAAAAAAAAGAAAAAAAGAAAAAAAAAAAAGAAAAAATAAAAACAAAGGGAGGTGGGCAGGGATGTAGAACATAAATAAGTATACGAAGACAAAGAGTTTTCTTCTATAAGGAATAAGTACAAGTTGTATGTACTGAAAAAGTATGAACAAATAGTTATTTTTTCGGTTTTTATACCAATGCAAGCAAGAAATGCGCTTGCTAACTTGTTGCACAGCTTCAGGAGCATTATAGTATGAGATGTTTTGACATTAAAGCATCCGTTCATACACATTTTTACATCTTGTTCTCCTCAACACATTTTAAGTTATGACTATTCTTCCATCTTTCCTTCTTTATGAGGCTTCCCAGTATACCCGCCTCTTCTTTCTCTAATACAGTCATTTGAATTTCTCCTGGTGTCAGCCTATCTGTTAATTGGTTCTCTCTGGATACGTTGAGCATCTGATGTCCCACCTCCGGTCGTGATATTCTAGGCTCTTCGTCATTGACGAAGGAACCAATACTAAATTACGGGTTTGACAACCCGTAGGGAAGGAAGGAAAACCTTCTATTTAGGAGTGGTTCCGTAGTCAATGACGCAAAGGTTCCCTCCCACCTTCCCCTTCCCATGCACATGCCCAACTTGATATAACATTTGAGGCAGATAAACACGCTAGAAAGTCTGGCATCACGTGCAAGGGAAGCATAACGACAGCACAGCTGGAGGGCTGAGGCACCGGGAGGTTTGAAATGATAGATTCTTCTTTAAATTTTATTTCTAGTGGTATTCATTTTCAATGACGAGCCCTTGGTAAGATTTAATGGGTATTAACCAAGGATTGTTTTTATGCTATATACGCAACGGTTGTGATAAGAACTCCGGAGAATCCCGAATGGGTCCCGGAATCTCAGCCTATATATAGTATAGGCTCTTCGTCATTGACTACGGAACCACTCCTAAATAAAAGGTTTTCCTTCCTTCCCTACGGGTTGTCAAACCCGTAATCATATATAGGCTAGGCCTACAGAAGTTCACTGTTCAAGTTAGTATTTGAACTTAGCACACCAGAATATGTCAGGCTATAATGTGTATTGAACTTTGAAGGTAAATACTTCTCAATAGTGGGTTATTGTACGATTCCTATAGCCTAGCTGTAAAGTTTTGGTCAGAAATGGAAGACTTGACCTTGTAATTGAAAAGTTCTCATGCTTGGTATACGGTACACTAATTCGCACTACATTCGGCTAATCTAATTTATCTCCATCCCTGTTTCTTATCATATAAGTTTATATGTAATTATATTCTTGGATAATAGCCTAGGCTAGGTCTAAATACTACAACAGAATATGGCTTGTTGGTGTACATGCGCGATTTAGAGCTAGGAACCTGTATTTATTAATATCATGTTGACAATTCATTCTTGTGTTTTGTGCAAGTCAACATAATATGCTTTGAAGACAATATTTGTGGTCTAAATCATGTTTTGGGCAACAATAATGCAAGCCAACCCACGGAAACGTTTGTTTGACAATGTTTGTTTACGACTTCAGGCATACCAACTGGTACGCGCCTAGCTACGCCTGTGGAACAGAGCTACCAACACTTCCGAAAAAATTTCCTTCCAAGGAATTCTTTAAGAATACCGAAGGGAAAGAAAATTCCTTGGAAGGGAAAGGAAAGTTAAGGGAAGGTATGGGGTTTTTAAGAATACGACTCTTACTATTCTGTATTTTTGCTTTATAGTCAAACTTCAAATCTTGTCTTCCCCATGCTTTATCAAGATTACTTTCAAACTTCCTTATTGATTCGGAATCGACTGCATACTGGGGCAGTGCGTTCCACTCATTTACCACTCTATCACAAAATGAGTTCTTTGCCTTTTCAAGCCTATTTCTTTCTTTGTAAATTTTCTTAGAGTGTCCTCTCGTTCTTGTTCCCTCCCACATCAAGAAGATACCTTCACACACATCCTCATCATACTTTCCTGACACTATCTTAAAAGTCTCTATCATATCCCCTCTCTTTCTCCTATATGCCAGTGTCGGAAGTCCCAGTGTCCTCAACCTCTGCTCATAGCCCGCGTTCTTCAACGTTGGTACTAGCTTGCTAGCTCTCCTCTGCACTTTCTCCACTGCTTCTATATCCTTTACCATATATGGAGCCCACACCTGGTTCGCATATTCCAGGTGCGGCCCAACCAGCGCTGTATAGAGATTCCTGAATATTTCTTCGTCAAGTGACACAAATGTCCTCCTTATCAGCCCTACAATTATATTGGCTTTGTTTATCTTTTCCGCTAAATATTCTGAGAAATTTAACTTATTGTCTATCACTACTCCTACATCCTTTTCTGCATTCACTTCCTCCATCGCTTCATACATACTGTATCCTACCTTGTCTATCTTGCTTGTCCCAATCCGTATGTACTTGCATTTTTTGGATGAAAAGGCATTAACCAATGTTCAGACCATCCCTTCATGCCCTCCACATCTCCTTGAAGAAAACCTACATCTTCCTTACTCCTCACTCTTCTATACAGCTTAGTGTCATCCACATACAGGTATATCTCACTTCCATTGGTTATAACTTCAGGTAAGTCGTTCATAAATATAACGAACAGTAGTGGTCCCAACACAGATCCCTGAGGTACCCCACTTGTAATTTCCCTCCACCCCGAGCCTATTCCATTGTGTTGCAGACAGCCCAGCGTCATGACACTAGGGAGTCCAGCAGGTTTGGAGGCGTCTTACTCCACGAAGAAGAAGTCTTCACACTCCCCGGAGAAGACAGAAGATACAAAAGTCCGATGCTTCTACATCACGCAAGGGCCAGCAACCCGAGCGAGCTCAAAGCCTCCCCCACTACATCTTCGGGGGTGACTGTTTTTCGCCCCATTAAGCGATTTACTCCGGCACAGCTAAACACTCACCGAGAGATCTGGTACCATGACACACATCACGACCACTACCTGCTGTCGTAAATGTCTCTCCATTGGCTCAGATACTCTTTAGCCAAGCTACCATGTCCCGCCACTCAGACGACGAACTCGAGTCGGGCCAGAGAGTGAGTTCCCAAGTGGATGCCGATCTCTCCTCACAAGCCCTAACCTACTGTGTAAAACCTTGGCTTTATTTATGTTAACTAATATTCCTTTACTTGCCATGCCCTCATCAATCATCATCAAATCTGACAATCCGCTTCCAGTGGAAGCGCCCCAAAAGGGTATGGCCATGGCAGAAACTGCCTCCAGGCTCCCAGACATGGCCCGACTGACCCACTCCACAGTGCCATTTCCACTAAGTGGATTATGACCATGAACACTGAAGGAGCAGACCCAGAGCAGTCCCTCATCCGGATGACAGTTCCACCACTGTTTTTCATTTATTTACCCCAGTGGGGCCCTGGCTGGAAGCATACCAAGCACAGGAATTTTCTGAAGATAGGAACCAGTGGTCCACTGCTCCAGAAGCTGATTGTACCACCAAAGTGGCGGGCGGTGGTGTCGCCGCATCCCTACGCCAAAGAGAGAAAGGCAAACTTGTGCCAGTGGGCTGTGAGAGTAAGACACTAGGAAACCATGGGGCACACCATTATGGCCCCACTGCCTTCACCACTCTCAAGAAAAAAGTTAGAAATAAGAATGATGATAAAGGTACAGTCAGAAACGGCTATGGGAAGAAGAGGACACCAACCCTCACTCTAATAGATCCATGCCCTCTCTCCATCTTCTGAACTTGGCCTCCGCATCCTGCACATTCTCAGCGATAAGTACTTGGTCATCTGCATATAGCAATTCCAGTGCTTAATGATTAAGAAATCAATGTTCACATAATATTATGTGAAAGAAATTGGCAATACAGTATATCTATGCAGAATCTCCACTGCGAGTTCTATTTTCCTTAAAAAAATATTTACCAGTATACATAGAAAGGGTTAGGTAAAGAATACTAAATATTATTTTAAAATAACTATTAATACATTACAGTAGGTGAGAAATAACAACAGACTCATGATAGGTAGTCCCCGTAGAACTAGGGCAGCTGAGAGCGCCCATGAATTTACACTTCTCCTCCACAATGCAGAACTTCTGCTTATCAGAATTCATTTATCCCCAGAGCTACTACTCTTTGGAATTCACTTCCCTCGAATTGCTTTCCACAAACTTACAATCTACAAATGTTTAAATCCAGTTGTTACAAACATTTTATGAATGGAGGATGCCTTTAGGCACATGGACCTTTTTGTTTTATCTGTGTTTTCCTTCCTCCGTTCATTGTCTCTTTTAAAAAAAAAAAAAAAAAAAAAAAAAAAAAAGTTAAACTGTAATTGATTAGGCGAGGTATAATATTACCCGACTAATAATAGACACAAGTTCACCTTCGCATACTATGCATGCAAATTTCTCAACTTCCGACTTCTTCCCTTTCTTCTATTGCAATGCTTCTTCCCATGGTGTACCCATGGGTATTTTTTATGACTAACAATTGGTAGGCCCCAAGCAGCTTTTTGTATTCCATATCATTATGTGAGGACCAGATTCTATAATAGCTATAAGATAAGGAAAGTATAACAGCTAGCTAATGGTGGGCAATATTCTTGGTTGGTTGTACAAGGTTAAGCAGTGGTGTTATAATCACAAATTCTTCTAGAAAGCCTAGAAGAATTTGTGATTATAACACCACTGCTTAACCTTGTACAACCAACCAAGAATATTGCCCACCATTAGCTAGCTGTTATACTTTCCTTATCTTATAGCTATTATAGAATCTGGTCCTCACATAATGATATGGAATACAAAAAGCTGCTTGGGGCCTACCAATTGTTAGTCATAAAAAATACCCATGGGTACACCATGGGAAGAAGCATTGCAATAGAAGAAAGGGAAGGATGGTGTAATGGTTTGAATGTTTAAGATCTGTATGTGGTAACCCAGGTTCGAATCCCGGGTGGATCATATGCTTTCATTTATTTCATTGGGAGGTGTTTGGTGTTGGGAGTGATATTAATAATTAGATTATTCCTACTGGAATCCCTGCACTTCATGCTACTCAAAAGTTGCTCTCTGCAGTTCCTCAACAAGTGACCTACATTACGCTCTACGTACCTGTCGGATGCCGTTGTGAATGGTACAGGAAGGCTGTAACGGGAAGACGGCAGCATGGCCAAACTTTCCATCTCTTGGGTAAAGGTCCAGGAAGAAATAACCCAGGTGCTCCTCGCTCTTTGCATCATTCACACGGTACTATAAACACAAGTGGGGTTCAGTACTATATTCACAATAATTCTGATAAGATTAAGAACAATTTAGGGATGGGTTAGTTTAGTTTCATATGAATTTAATTTATATATGACATTTTTGTGTATACTTACATAACAATTGTAAAATATCCTCCATAACAATCTATTGGAGCCCATAAATATCTCTATGATTAATGGGCTCAGCCAGTAATTATAGCATCTAAAATTGTAAAGAGACAGTGGTTTGAGAGGGTTTTACAGGATGTTAGTGTTGAGGTATATGAGAGGTACAAGGAGAAAAGGAGAGAGGCAAAACAGAAGATTAGAGAAGCGAAGAAAAATGCAAATGAAAGGTGGGGTCAAAGGTTGAGTGAGAATTTTGAGGAACGAAAGATGTTCTGAAAGGAGGTAAATAAAGTAAGGAAAGGAAGACTAAAGAGGGAAGAGTCGGTGAAATATGTAAATGGAGAGTTACTAGTGGAAGGAGTGCAAGTGAGGAAAAGATATGCTGAGTATTTTTAATCTTTGCTAAATGTAAGAGATGGAAGGGAGGCAGTGATTGAAGCAGTGGTTGATGGAGATAGGTTACCCAGGCCACCCAGGTGGCAGAGAGTGAATGAAAGGATTGGGAAAATGAGGTGAAAGAAGCAAATGAGAGCGGGAAAAGCAGAAGGTATGGATGCTATTGCTGTGGAGTGTATTAAGAAGGGTGGGATGTGATAATAGATTGGCTGGTGAGACTATTCAATGTGTGCTTTGTTGTGTCAATGGTACCACTAGACTGGAGGAGTGCATGTATTGTGCCGTTGTAATATAATAAATGACTTAGAGAGTGTACAAAGGAATTTCGCCTTGCATATAAACTCTGTAAAACAGCCACATTATTGGGACCGTTTAAGAACACTGAAACTATACTCGTTGGAGCGTAAGAGTGAAACATTATTCTCAGTCTTTCTTCTATTCAAATGTGGAGCTCTGGAATTCTCTCCCAGAATCAGTCTTTCCCTCTTCCTATGACTTAAATTGCTTCAAACTCCGTGTGTCCAGGCATTTTGGCTCGAACATCCCTTGATTTTGGCCCTGTCACTCTTTCAACTCTAGGGGAGGCACTCGATACAGGAAGTTCTGCCTTTTGTCTCCTCACTCTTATTATTTTGTTATGCCATGATATCTTTGAAAAGGGAAATATTTCTAAACTGCTAATGTATGGATTTGCCAATTAGGAAAATATGAAGCCTTGTGGTAATGTAATTAGCTGTTACACCTTCTTTACTGTAATGAAATGTGTGTGTGTGGGGGGGGGGGGGGATATACTTTTTGCTCTCTGCAAGAAGTAGAGGCCTCAAGGGAGAACATGTAAAAACAATATGTATTTTTTGTCTATGTGAGTGAGGGAGAGAAAAGGCAGAACTGCCTGTAGCTAGTGCCTCGCCCATAGTTGAAAGAGCGACAGGGCCAGAATAATACAGTATCTGTTGATTTCCTATCAAAGCATAAAAATATAATTATTGTAGAATTAAACCTTACAGTGAACTTAACTGACCAGAGTAACGTCAGGGTGCCAGGTGTCGGCGTCAGGAACCTGTGTAAACTGTAGCCCCAGTAGAGTCTGATAGATCCCCAGCAGTCCCGTTGTCACCGTCTCCAGAGGAAAGTACTGTCGAACCTGGTACAACAACTTTGGTCAAGTATCATTATTATGTAAAATTAAAGCGAATGCTCCCATTGCCTTTTGTGATATTTGTAATTTATGTTTTATAGAGTACTGTATATGAGTAAAACAAATTTGTTCGTCTATCTTATACAATAATAAAGAGCAACAAACAGCAAATAAATATAACCAACTTGTGACTATCAAAGTAAATTATTTCATCTTGAGAATAACATTTCACACTGAGGTACAGTACCAGGTATATGTATGTACTGTATTATACTCAGCAGAGCTGGGCACCACAAACAAAAAGTCAAGTCAGCAAACCCAGAACATAACTTCAGCAAACACAAATGTGCAAACCTTGTGAAATTTCTAGTCCTCAAATGCAAATATGCAAACGCAAACCATTTTTTATTAATTTAAATTTAAATTACAGAATCCAAGGGTAAATCAATAAATTCAATCTCTAATGTCAATAAATATATATTTACTTAAATATAATGTTGCCCAACTTCCATGGACCTCAAGGATATACATACAGGCTTTTAACCCTTAATTAGCGGCGAGACACATAAGTCGAGTTAAATAAAGCTGGACTATGTGGCGGTGCTCGACATAACTCGTGTGGCAATTTCAGCACGTAATGTGGCTGAGAGAGAGAGACAAGTGGTGGCAGGAGAGTAGCGAGCGTATGACTGCTCCAGACCACCGCGGCGAACCTACTGACACAAATCCCAGCTCCCTCCTCCCTCTCTCACTCGCTACATACTCAATTAGTACTGAAAGTACCAAATTACATGCTTTTTGCACTCGCGTTGCACGGTTACTGCAAGAAAACTATCCATCATACAAGGATCGTTATGGTGTCATTCGAAAGCTCTGTTTATGCCCTTTCAGGTATAGGTACTAGTTTTACGTTCTGGGTCTTATTTAGGCATAAAAATGATCACGTAAACAGCCCTATTTTGGCTAAAAACACCCCGCTGTGCGGTACACATAAATAAACCGCATAGGCCGCTCGTAAGGTGTTAAGGGGAGATGGGCTTAATTATTTGCTCATTTATGTATCTTTATTATTTTTCTAGTTTCCTCCCTAGACCTCCATCAAATTTAAAAAAAACATCCATTAGATCCCCCTTCTAGATTGGTTTGTAAATTTTTCTGTAGAAAAATTTCCCGGCCGAAGTCCGGTTCTTCCAACATTACAGGCTCACTATCGTTCGCCAGGGAAAAAATTGACACCTAAATAGCACGAAAGGTCTTAAAATCAACTAGCTAATGGGGCAAACATCTTATGAAAACATCATATGAAAACTAATGGGGCTAAACATGAGGGAGAAAGTGGTCCAGAAAACCGGCCCATCCCCCCTTAATTAATGTGTGATATTAGTAGTTAGCATTATACAGTCCTTTCGGGACTTCGGTGAGACTTTTTCTATTGCACTAGACATATCGAAAGCCTTCGATAGAGTCTGGCATAAATCTTTTATTTCTAAACTACCCTCCTTCGGTTTCTATCCCTCCATCTGTGCCTTTGTCTCTAATTTCCTTTCCGGCCGTTCCATAGCCGAGGTTGTGGACGGCCATTGTTCACTTCCTCACCCTATAAACTCTGGTGTTCTTCAGGGCTCTGTCCTATCTCCTATTCTCTTTCTAATTTTTATTATGGCATAACACCAAACTGCATATCATCAATGGAGATGCTTTGCCTGATCAAGCCCTCAAAGACTCTCTCACAGACCTTCATGATTTGGTCAAGCATTTTCAGGCCCCTATAATTTCCTCTATCTAGCGCATCCCCTTTTTCTTTGTATATATTTACTATTACACTTTTGAACCAATCCTCTGGGATTTTCTCATCTTTAATAATGGTGTTTATCAACTCGGTCACTAAATTGACACCAGTCTCCCGTGAGGCTTTTATCATCTCAGCGACAATGTCAGAGCAACCTGGAGCTTTACCGTCCTTAATTTTATTGATTGCGTCGCTCACTACAGCTGGTGCTATCTAAGGAGGGGGTCCAGATATTGGTTTTTCGATACTAAGCTGTTCCTTATCCCATTCAAACTCTACATTTAGCAATCGTTCATAGTGTGCCTTCCATGCTTCTCTGATTTAATGTTCTGCATACACAATCTTTCCATTATCGTTTGTAACACACTGTTCACCTATAATATCCCTTCTGTCATTTTTAACTTGCCTAGCTAGGTTGAAGATCCCATTGGGATTGTCAGTGTTACACACTTGTTCGAGGACCAGGTGCTTAATGCCTTTTTTAGCATTGTAAATAACTCTTTTGACAGTTCGTTTAGCTGCCTGGTATTCCTCCTTGCTGCCTCTCTTTAGTCCGGGAGCAAAGGCCGCCAATTGTATCTAGATAAAATCAAGCTCATCCATACCATTGTGAAGAAAATTTGTAAAGTTATATACAAAGATTATAATTTTTAGACATATAATGCTAAAACGTTAACTTCGAAATCTATTGTATTTACGAGATATAATGAAAAACAGATTTTGAATATTTTAGTTACCCTTCAACCGTTTTCTTCGATTTAAATCACTGATTACTTGTGAATGTTTTTTTTATGTATTACAGTTTTGTAGATAATATTTTAGCATAACTAACTATAATAAAGGACTGCTGTATTTATTACCCTTCCGTACTATTGCGGAGCGGTCCAATCTGCAAGGCAGGTAGTGTAAGAAAGGACCTCTTTGTTTAGTACCCTTCACTACCCGACTGGGGTGCGGAGCGGTACTAACCTGCTACTACTGAGTGGTACATACTGACTGCCATACATTCGGAGGTGTCCGTAAGCCACGCACGCGGCTTACGGACACCTCCCCATGTATGGCAGTGCTTCATCTGGAGTTTTCGTAGCCAAAACAGTGGTAACACAATTATTTAATTATCACAAAGTTATTTGAATATAGGTTAATTGTAAACTACAAGACAATTATTATGATACACAGTTTATTTTGTTAAACAATGCAGAACATTAAAAATCAACTAATGCAGAAATTATAATTGTTACGAATTATAAGGGAAAACGAATTTGCTCAAATGGCAAGTCTAAAAATTAATGTTTTTAATGTGAATGCACCAATATATTTAGTTAACGAACATATATTTCGAACTTGTCTATTTTTCTAATTAGTAATTTGATACTTTTGTGTCCGTCCACTTACATGGACGACGAAAATTAACAATTTGGTAGGGTTGCTCCCGGACTACTTCTTCCATGCATTGAAGCATCTCCTTTTCTCTTTCACTGCATGTTCTACTCATCGTTCCACCACCAGGAGGTCTTATTCCTGGGGTGACCCTTTGTTTTCCCACAGACTTTGTCAGTGGCAGCGATAAGGCTATGCTTAAGAAAGTTCCATTGACTATTTACCATCGTTAGGCCTAGCTTCCTTATTTCTATTCATTTCCTCCAGTTCATTATGAAACCTATCCCTAACTTCCTTGTTCTTCAGCAGCCACACTTTCTTTTTGGGCATGTATACCTTCTTGCGCTTAGGATCTCTGTATAAGCTCATGTCGCACACATGTAGCTTATGCTGGGGGATACATTCTTCGCTCGGGATGACCTTTACATCTCGAACCAGTTTCCAGTCTTTCCTGTTAACCAAGAAGTAATCTATCTGGCTCCTGGAGACCCCAGAGTTATATGTGATCAGATGGCTCTGTCTTTTCTTGAACTTCGTGTTACACACAACCATGTTGAGTGCAACGCAGGACTCCAATATATATTCGCCTTCCAGATTCCTCCTTCCGTAACCATTTCCTCCATGTACCCCCTCGTATCCATCTGCAGATGCTCCCACGTGACCATTCAGGTCCCCCCCCCCTCCCCCACGATTGTTATTTCATTCTCCGAGAGGCCTGAAATGACACTGACAGTGTCATTCCAGAAGTCCTCTTTTATCTCTTTCTGTAGACCAGCCTGTGGGGCATAGCCTATGCAGATATCACATTCAGAATTATTTCACCAACTTTCAACTTCAAAACAATCAGCCTTTCACTAACTCTCGTAATCTGAAGCACACTTTCCGCCAGCTCTTCAGCCACCAGAACAGCCACTCCTCCTTTCACTTTATCAGTCTCCACCCCCATCCAGTAGATCTTATATATTTTCTTTCTTCCGACAATCCATTGTACCCCATGCCTCTTCCAGAGCGTTTCCTGGGTACAACAGACGTCCACTCGCCTCCTCTCACACATCTCAGCCACTTCATTTGCACGCAGATTCAAACTACCAACATTCACACTAGCAAGTCTGAGATTGTGGGGGTCATTTATCCTTGTCCTGTGCGGTTTTGATTCATCGGACTTACGTTGTTTCTTTATAGGTTGTTTAGTGATAATTGCGTAATTTGGCTGGCAAATAGGCATTCCCCCCCCCCCCCCGAACTCCGGTTCCAGTGTACCCCGGGACCATTCCCAGTACCTTCCCCCAAGAGATTACAAGGGGGTAGGATCCAGTGGTCTCGGTACGCCCCACCAGAATCAGCCGCAGGGACGCACCCAGTGCGCGTAAACGGCACTACGACTGGCCTGGTATTTTTTGCCCAATGACAGGGCAGCCTCCTGGAGTGCTACCACCAGGTTCGGGCCCCTATACTATTGGGCGGAAAGTGCCAGTCCAGGGAAACACTACGTACTGTACCCTCTGGATCCATTTCGACCAGGTTGGGCCCAGGGCGCCAGATCCGGGTCCAGAGGGAGCGACACCCACCGCCAGTGTGCCGCCATTAGGCAACTTGGAGCAAGAACAATGAAGCCCTGTCACAGCACTATCATATGGAGACAATGCCAGCACCAATAACAAGGCTTCATTGTATAGTGATGGCTACTTGGTCCGCATGTCTAACACCATCCCCACTATTAGTCACCTTTTACGACATGCAGTAGGATGCGTGAGGCATATTATTTTTTTCCTACACCATAGGTGAAGGCCCCCTTACCCCCTGGGGAGATGTCTCTCTTAAGCCGGTATCACATGAGAGCTTTTATAGTCAACATTCGATGATCAACACATTTCTGGCAACATTTCTGGAATATTTGACACTGGTATCGGAAACTAGACTGATGATAGATGAATTTAGGTGACAGAAATATGTTAAATGTTGACCTCATAAGCTGCCAGAACAGTGTTGAGGATAAATGTTGAGGTAAAAAGCGCTCGTGTGATACCGGCTTTACCATTGCTTCATGTGAACTATATATTTTATCTATATATAATATATATAGAGATTTTTTATTTCTGTAGAGCCATGCCGGAACCCAATAAGGCGATACTATCCAAGAGAGGGGCAGCGACGGCAATCGCTCAGGATTTCTTGCTAAGCACCTTCAACAAAGTTAACAACGACCCACAGGTACCTGGCAATCTCGATGTCTTTCTACCATTACTTCTAAGTTTCCACTGTTGTGTAATATAATAATAGGAAATTGACTTGGATGAAGAATAATTATACATTTTTTCAACAATATTACTAAAATGAAACATACAAAAATCAATAGGCCTACATTCCACCAAATTAATCAACATGAAGTATTTCCTATGATCGTCCTCTGTGGATGCTGAATGCATTCTTATTATTGTAGCAGAACAAAATTTTATATAAATATTTTACTTCCAAGTAGTCCAAGAACGTATGGAAAGCGAGAGAATGACTACGAGGGTGTACGAGAGCGAGGTGGAAGGATGGAGTGAGAAAGTATATGGATGAAGGCTGTGCTGGATGGGAGGTGGGGCGTCGACTGACGGGGGACAGAGGTGCATGGGGGCGGTTCTTTCATGGCCACCACTTCGGGGATCACGGCGTCAGTCAATAGATAGATAGATAGATAGATAGATAGTCCACTACTTCCTCTAGACAGCAGCTAGTAGGCTACGTCCAACACAGGAATATGGTGATTTTTATAGGGTTGATCTTCATTCTTCAGAGCCTTCAGTATAGCATCTGCCTTGCTTGCTGGTTGTGATATAAGTATGGTGGTTGTTGACAATTAAAACTTACTATCGTCTATTCGTTATATTACTTAGTTAGTAAAATAGACTTCTAACTTCTGGAACTCAAAAAGATTTCGAGCAAATGAGCTGCAGATCCCCACACCTATTGTATGGTTAACTCTTCCCAAATTGAAAATAAAGTCAGCTCAATTGAAGTTATAATAAATTAGGGTCAAGATGTATGGCCTAGTTATTTTGAATCAACTATAGTACAAGGTTGAAGGGAACCTCAAAAGTGAGGTTGCACTGATGCCCAAGCTGGTAGGTCAGTTGTAGCTCAACTTCAACAGGCTGATAGAAGGGCCTTGGGAAATTGTTAATGGTGGATGGTTCACTTTTTGGGCGAATTTTGCATGTATTCATTATTTGTCTAGTTTCCTCCCTAGACCTGCATCAAATTAAAAAAAAAAAGAACATCCATTAGATCCCCCTTCTAGATTAATTTGTAAATTTTTCGGTAGAACAGTTTTTCCAACATTACAGGCTCACTATCTTTCGCCAGGGAAAAAATCGACACCTAAATAGCACGTAAGGTCTAAATATTGACGTAGAAATGGGGCGAAAGGTCTTAAATTCGACTAACTAATGGGGCAAACATCTTAACATCTGAAAACTAATGGGACTAAACATGAGGGAGAAATTGGTCCAGAAAACCGGCCCATGTCCCCTTAAGTTCTTGAATCCTAACGTCAGAAAATGAGGAGTTCAAGGAAAGACTGGGTAGTGTACCAGCAAAAAGGACTTTCCAAGAAAGGTTAGAATAAAAAGAGATCTCATGTATATTGATAGATGAGGAAGGGCGAGTTGTGTGTTTTTGAAAATCAAGGGATAGTCGTGTGGTAGATTGTAAACACGGATGTTGTGTATATGTGCGCAACAGTCTGGCTTTTACACGTGTTCCCAACTTTGATTCTTCTGAATTCTCAACTCTCTGGCTAAAGCTTTTTTGTCACTCTCAAACTAAAGATTTCTGTGCTGTTTATCTCTCCCCTATATCTACTGACTATCCAAAATTCTTTGACTATCTAACTTCTAAAGTGGAACACATTCTGTAACTCTCTCCATCTTAGAATATTTCAATGTTCACCACCGCCAATGGCTCTCCTCTCATTTCACTGACCAACCTGATGAACAAGCGTACATATGTTCTATCCTAAACGACCTATAGCAATTAGTCCAGCAACCTACACGTATTCCTGACTGTCTTGGAGATCGGCCCAACATCCTTGAATTATTACTAACCTCTATTTTTTCTACATATGCTGCAAACCTTTTTTCTCCATTGGGTTCCTATGATCATAACCTTATCTCTGTTACCTGTCCTATCCTATCTCTCCAGTACGGCCATCCGATCCTCCCAACCCGTGGCCACGCCTTAGAGTCTACTCAGCCATAGTCAGAAAATTATTTCTCCTCCCCCTCCTCCTTCTGTACAAGTCACACCTCTACCCATACTGACCCCTGGCCTGGGTTTTTTGTCACTGGCGTTTCCTCCCTCTTTAGACAAACTTATACCTTACCCTAAGCAGAAAGTGTTGTTACTGTATGGCCCCGATAGTACATGGTCTCCTATCGTCACTCCCTGGCACGATGAAGCAGTCTCATTGGGGATCGGCGATTTCCCGATACGAAATTCATGGAAGGTAGAAGTGGGCGAATCAAAGAAATTAAGGACAATTAATGGTGAGGGTGATGTGTTGGATGAGATGGTGAAATCTCGAGTTCTTCACTTACTCTCAATCACCTGCATTACCTTCTGCCTCATCATGCAAACCTTTTAACGATTTTAGCAAAACGGGGTGCTTTACAGAAATCAAAACCCTCCAAGGCATCACCTCCGGCCTGGACTGTCGCCCAAAAAGAGCTAATTCGAAACATCCCAGTGTTGGTTTTGAAAAGCTTAGATGTGGAACCTTGGTCTGAGTGGGATCGTGAAGCTTCTATCTTGGGAGAAAATATTACAAGCACGAAGCCACATTCTCTGCCTGTCGAAGATTACCATTTTATTATTCTATTCATTGCTTAAGCTTCCAATGTTTCCCAAGATTTATTGAACTTTTTGAAGGCACCAAAATTAGCCTTCACTCATGATGATGCATGATTCTTTGTTCTTACACAGGCTATGATAGAGAAGGAAAACGGCTGAGGTCCAGAGCACAACGGTTGCTCTCTTAAGTTTTCCTGGCCAGACAGTTGGCAGTCTCTCGGAAACGCATCACCGATGCGATGCCTGATTAGTCAACTCGGTCTGCTCAGAATTTAATCTCTTTGTACCAGAAACTTATGAGCATGTTTCAAGGCTTGGCCTCGGAATATGTGGGCAAGAAAAGTAGTTCAGAAAGGTCTCTCCTGGAGATGGCTCCGCACACTTTCACTTCGCCTACCACAGGCTTATGTCAATGTTTCATTGGAAGCGGACTCACTTATAAAGGAGATGCTTGAGAGAGGTATTCTCGGTCCTAAAGTCCCCAAACAAAAAGTTGTTTCTGGTACCCATACGGAAGAGTCATACTAGCAATCGGTCATAGATCTCTCGGCCCTGAACAAGTACATTCACAACGTATATTCATAACGAAAAGTTCAGGATGCTGACTATCAGCCATTTACATCTTGCGCTCAAATCTTTTTGCATGGATGATTTCTTTAGAGCTCTCCAATGCTAACTGGCACATTCTGATAAACAAAAAATGTCAGAAGTATCTGGGTATCCAGTACCAAAATCAAATATCTCAGTTTCAACGTCTACCCTTTGGGCTAAATCTTGCGTCCAGGGTCTTTTCGAAACTGGTCCGACAGGCACTACTCCCCCTGTTGGAAAGAGACATTACCAGTCTATTTTACCTCGATGATTGATTGGTCATAGCAAACTCTCCATCACTCATAATCAAACATACACAGCAAGTTATAGAGCACATTTCACAGCTCAGCATCAAAATACGTATTTCCAAAAGTCTGTCCTCGTACCCAGTAGTGGGTCGGTCTAGTTTGGGATATGCAGAAGTTAGCCATTCAGCAAAATTCAGACAATGCGACAAGATGCGTCAGAAACTATTTCACTTTATTCACAGCCAGAATCTCTAGTAGCCACGCTAAACTAGGTACAGTTAGCCATTCCTTTTGGATGCCTCCATCTAAAAAGATTATTCTCGAAAGAAACAGGGCATTTCTGATATATCCATCAGGTCATCTTTGGCCAGTCTCTCCGCTCATTGTCTGACTACTGACATTCTGAGCTCGGGCACATATCCCAACATCTGTTCAGCTTTGGTTCGATCCTCCGCTGACAGTATGGATAGACACGGCTGCATCTGGAACCCTTGACTTGGGTTATCAGTCTACCACGGATCACCAAGGTTAGGGTCAATGGTCCTGTCTCAACAATTGGCAAAGCAATGCAAAGGAGCTAATTGTTCCTCAAATTTTTCTCAAAACTCATGACACCTCCCTTGAAGGCAAGTCACTATCGTTCAGGATGGATATTTGAATGAGGTAAACGTGCATTCAGAAGCAACTGTCAGCGAAGTCACGAGTTCTCAATCGTCTCTCGGAAATTATATTAAAATTAGCCCACCAGCTAAGAATAAAGATCCATGCAACATACCTGCCAGGCATAGTGAATCTATGAGCAGATGCTCTGTCGATAAGATTAAGTACACTCGTGGAGTGGAGTCTCAAGCAATCCGTCTTCCAAGAGATGATTGCATTGAAATACCACCAAGTAGATCGTTTGCGTCTAAACAGATGAGCAAGTTGCCTCACTATTTGACTCATTGGACGCGAACCTCAGCAGTAGGTCCGGGCGTGCTCTCAAAAGATTGGAACAGACAGATGTCCATTTATCTGTTTCCACCTCCAGATATGGTGCCTGAACTCGGTGTCGCTCACAGCTACGACTTTCCACTTCGAGATGATTAGAAGCCTCCAGATCTTGCTAACTTTCACATTGTGGACATTCAAAATAGATTGACTTCTACAGGGTCAGCGTTACAGCTAAGCTCAAGAATACTTTAGCGGAATCCACACATCATCAATGTCAGAGTCACTGGAGGGCTTTTACAGCGTGGATTGTCGAGCCTGACCAATAGATAAAAACAGGTTCCCCTTTTACGATCTAACGGGTCTATCCATGCCTAATGCCAAGGAAAAAGCGTTTATGAAGGCATGCTTTTGGCTCGGACCCCCACCTTATGCCGATATGGTCACTTGATGTGTACTGCTTGCGCTGAAATTGCTTCAATATACTAAACAGCCTTCCGTTGAGTGACTACGTAAGAAACCCTTGTCTTTTAAAGCGCAGGCTACGGGTGATCGGGTGTCGGAAAAAACAGCCATGTTGCATGCCCCAAACTGTCTCATATTTAGCCTGAGGATGGCCTCAGTAGTTATTGCCCCCGAAACTATATTTATTTAAATGGGAAACTCAGTGCAATTAATATTTATATTATTATATTAACAGTGTTTTTTATTACTTACTGTTTTCATAGTGATTCCCATGTGTTTGTTTAAATATTTGCTATCTAAGGGATATCACCATTATTGTATGTAGTTATCCATGTGTTGTTTCTGTGAATATTAGTAAAAATTGAAGCCAAATTTTGTTATTTATGTGTAATAAACTATTTGTCCAGTTGCATGCCTATATACTGTACAGTATATACATTGTGTTAGTTCCATTTCTTACCCAGTTAAGAAGAACCCAATTGCAGTGTCATTCAAACCCAGCAATAATCCTGGTATAACAATTAATATAAGTAAATAACTTTCAGGGTAAGAATGTGAAGGAAAGCTTTCTGTTGAAGGCAAATGAACTGGAGCAACGTATATTGGAGCTGAAGCAGGGGGGTCGGAAGGTGAGAGGCTTCATACTGCTCAACCCTCAAAACCCCCTGGGCCAGGTCTACCACCCAGACCTGGTCCTTAGTCTCCTACATGTATGTGCCAGGTCAGTACCTCCATACCCATATTGTACCACCCAGACCTGGTTCTTAGTATCCTACAGGTCTGTGCCAGGTCAGTACCTCCATACCCATATTGTACCACCCAGACCTGGTCCTTAGTATCCTACAGGTCTGAGCCAGGTCAGTACCTCCATACCCACATTATACCACCCAAACCTGGTCCTTAGTATCCTACAGGTCTGTGCCAGGTCAGTACCTCCATACCCATATTATACCACCCAAACCTGGTCCTTAGTATCCTACAGGTCTGTGCAACATCAGTACCTCCATACCCATATTATACCACCCAGACCTGGTCCTCAGTCTCTTACAGGTTTGTGCCATGGATAGATTTTGTCAATATCTGGGATTACTTCTACTAGTAACCAACTCTGTTTGCTGGAGACGGTCTCCACTTGAACCAAGTGGGTTCGGCTTGACTTGGCTGAATCCTAAGTGACGTAGTTCCAGTCAAAAAACGTAGTTGGTTCGGAGCAGCCAGGCGAGATAATGTAATACACAAGATCAGTGCATCACCTCATTTTTGCAACGAATATTTAAATTACATCAACATATTTGTTTTTGCAAATGCTCGTAGTATATGTAATAAATGCTGATATCTAGAAGATATATATAGTTCTCACTCTAAATTTTGACATAATTGGTATTTCCAAGTCCTGGCTGAGAAAAGAGAATATTTAGCAGAGTATGCCATTCCAGGCTACATAACGTTTGACTCCAGCCGATCATATACAAACAGAGGAGGTGCTGTTGTATAGGTTAAAACAGATCTTAATCCTAACTTTGTTTCCAAACAATCAGTAGAAAATATTAATAAAATACATATCCAAATGAAAAGCAAGTCACAAGAAAATATAACTCTTGAATTAATGTATCGACCAACCACTCAACCATCGAATATGGACACACAAATTGTGAGCAAATTACAGATCTAAGTAATAACCATGATATAGTGTTTTTTGTTGTGCACACTTTACAGTACCTTACCATTACCATAATGGGGTGAACCCCTGACATCTCACACAGGTTCAGATTTGTACACTAAATAGCTAAATAGTTCACTACACCAATTTGTTGAATCTACAATGCGAGGCAATAATGTCCTTGATGTAAGTTTTGCTATGAAGGATGACTTGGTAAACCAAGTAATAGTAGAAGAAGAATTCAGTACAAGTGAGAATTGAATCATTACTTTCAACATTAAATTTAGTAGCAATAAAACTAACGTGAACCACGAAAAAGTACAAAGCTTTAAGTGAGTAATCTTTCACAAACTCAGAGATATTCTTGACGAAAAAGATTAAAGCTTCATAAACCACGATAAAGATATAAATGTAATATGGGAATCATTCAGATGTACAGTATATATTAGTAAGGCCATAGTAAGCTGCATGCCTACAATAAACCGGCATTCATTCCGTAATGATAAACCAGAATGGTGGAACAAGGACATTAAACACGGTTTGTCATCCGCAGAACCGCTCTGAACTCATTTACTAGAACAAATAAAAAAGCTAATAGGTTCTATCTATCTATTGCCTGACGCCGTGATCCCCGAATGGGTGGCAACGAACGAACCGCCCCCATGCACCTCTGTCCCCAGTTAGTCGACGCCCCTCCCCCCAACCAGCTAATAGGTTAAACTGCATTATTCTTTGCCGAAAAGCCAAGAAACTCATTAAGCTAAGTAAGAAAATCTATAATCATATATTTCAAATCTAAGCAAGGTAAACCCTGAAAGAATTCTATGGATTTATCAGAATCAAATAGGTAAATACTTCATCAATTGGACCACTAGCTAATGCAAGTGGTGTTCATGTCGATGATGAAGTTAAAAGAAAGTGTCACCCTAAACGACTGTTTTGCATCCGTATTTAAGAAAGAGACTATAAACACAATTCCTCCTAACATTTCGCTTCATTTAGATAATCAGGACATTCTAAGAAAAAACAATAGAGAAAAAGACTTAATAAACAGCATTAACAAACTGAAAGCTAATAAAACTCCTGGCCCGGATAAAATCTCAAGAGTTCCCAAAGAAATATAGAACAAGATTTCTAAACCATCAACTCTCCTTTAAACACTAAACAATTAAGAGTGGCATCGTGCAAGACGAGTGGAACTAGCTAATGTAATCTATCTATCTATCTATCTATATGCTCAGGCCCAATCCCCATTTTGGGGGTAGCCGACTCAAGACAGAGCAAGAACAGGGAAAACACAAAAACAACATAAAACAACGAATAAACATAGATAAAAACACAAATTCACACACATCTAGGTCACCCAGGAGAAGACCCAGAGGCCAGGGCCACCTAGGTCGCTCCAGCACTCCCCCGGCCCCCGACCACCCGGAGAGGTTCCGATCTCGGCAGGCAAACATGCAGCGGAGCCAAAGCCACAAGCCCTCCCACCACACTTCCAGGCGCACCCTTCATATAAATCGTCTCCCCGGGCCAGGCGCCTGATGGACTTTTAATTAGTCCAACTTGCGCCCGACCCCTTACTCCAAATGACCAACTGTTCACTCAACTATTCACAAGCATTCTCCGTTCACTCCTGTCCACCACCACTTCCCCTGCCTGATCTATAGTCATTCCTCTATCAGCCAAAGCTTTTCTTGCACAGTCTCTCTATCTCATTGGGGGTCTTCCTGCCCTTCTATCTCCCCTTGTACCTGACTCACATATTCTCTTTGTAAGCCTTTCATCTCCCATTCGTTCAACATGACCATATCAGCTCAGCACCCTTCTGTCCACTCTGGCTTACAAATGTTCCTGCTGCCCCACTCTCCTACGTATCTCTTCATTCCTCAATCCGTCTCTACGAGTAACTCCACACATACTCCTCAAGCAGCTCATCTCCATCACATCCAGCTTTCTTTTCTCCTTTTTCTTCAGAGCCCATGTATCAGCCCCATACATCACTGTTGGCACAACAATTCCTTGATACAGTGCACTTTTTACTTTCACTCCGAGATGTCTGCCCATCTCTAAAAAAGGAAGAAAATCCCTATTTTGTAACTATGGTTCTATCAGCTTGACATCCATTATATGTAAATTACTTGAACAATTATTAGAGACAAAATAAACCATCTAGAGGAAAAGCACATAATAATAGTTTCACAGCACAGTTTCCGAGACAAAAGTTCATACTTAACATATCTCAGAGTCTGTTTATAAGATATTTTCAACAAGTAGGCTAGGCCTATAATGAAAGTTAAGCCCAACCTGACTTTCAGAAAGTTTTAGACAAGGTTTCGCATAAGTGTCTCCTGATGAAACTAAAGGCTCATGGTATTCAAGGGAGCATGCTTCACTGGATCGAAAACAGGCTAAATGGGTGAATGCAATCTCAAACTGGACTAATGTCACAAGTGTTGTACCCCAAGGGTCAGTGCTTGGACCTGTCATCTTCTTGATTTATATAAATGACATTGATGATAATCTCTCATACAAAATTTCAAAATTAGCAGTTGACACAAAAATAGCAAGCACAGTGGTATCTCCAACCCAAATACAATACATCCAAACATATTTAGATACACTGTATAACTGGGCTCAAACCTGGCAAATGAGCTTCAATATCGATAAATGTAAAGTACTCCACAGACTGTAGGTTATAGGAACAATAAGGCAATATATTCAATGGGCAGTATTCAACTGAAAAGTGTCGATAAAGAAACTGATTTAAGAGTAACAATTATAACTATTTTAAACCTGGCCAACAATGTGCTTCAGTAGTAAAGAAAGCCAATAACATTATTGAATTCATTGGTAGGTCTTTCGAGTACAAATCAGATTATGTTATTCTCACCTTATATATTTCATTGGTTCAACCTCATCTAGAATACTGCATTCAATTTTGGCTTCCTTGCAATCAAAAGGATACAGAAAAACCTAATAGAGTACAGCGAAAAATAGCATATGATGAACGTCTAGACTCTAGAGGAATTAAATATATTCAGCTTGAGTAAGCGTAGGCTACGAGGGGGTAATATTAAAGTATTTAAGATCATCCATAAGATCTTTTACTCTCATGAAGCAAAACGGTTTTTTTATCAACCGAGTAGTAAACTTATGGGATGGCCTGCATAGCAGTATATTTGACTGCAGAACTGTCAAAACCTTCAAAAATCGCGTAGACAAATATATCGCCCTTAACCCCCGATTGACTGCATTTACAGATGAATTAAAAGGACATGCCCACATTACTTCATTTGTTAAAATAGATACAGTAAGATAGTTCTATTTTCATATTCTGTCAAGTACTATGTGTGTTTTTGCATTCTCCATGGAAAAGATAAATCCTGTCGTTTCTAAGCTGTCTTTTCTCGCCTACATAATAGTTTAGGTATTTTAGATACAAGCAGCCTCGTAAGAATCAGTAGATCTGTTTTTGCTTGTTTTCCTTTGTAAGTGTCACCACAGCATATTATACCACCCAGACCTGGTCCTCAGTCTCCTCTAGGTCTAGGCCAGGTCAGTACCTCCACACGACCCAAAACTGTCACTATCACTCTATATCTTTTACGAAGGGTTATCAACTTATCACATGTATATCTTTACCTTTAGAATCTCAATACCTTGTCAAGTTTTCAAAATTCTAAATCCAATTGTATACGGTAGATTTACTGCATGACTTCGATCGTGAGCACTTCTCCACTGGGTTGCCTAATTACAATTATTTAGTTCACTCATAGTTAGTTATTCCTTGGGTTCAGACTTTTTCTCCCTGTGTAATGCCAGTAAAATTGTAGCAACTGCTTAAACAGAAAACAAGATGTGGAAAAACACTTGATGCACCAGCCCAAGGAAGGTATAGCTTCTTAGGCCTTGTGTTTGTCTTCTATGTATGTGGACCCGGATTCGAATCCCAGCTCAGAAAAGCTCCAGAAAAAACATTCAGACGCCGATTTTTGCATCAAAGCAAATCTTAGCTGATATGGTAAAATTGAAAATAGTGCATAAAAAATAGCTGTAAGTCAAATGATGATCGTCTGAACATTGGAGACAGCGGAAGGACATCAGAGAACGTTAATTGGATACTGTACATACATTATTATAGAGTATGTGAGTCCCAATATGGCTGCTAGTTTGTCTTAACTGATTGGCTAATGCTAAGACTAAAGCTCTCAAAGAATCTCATGATGCTGATCCGGTGAGCGTATTAGGTCATGTGAAGTTGTGGGAATGACTGGATAAATCTGTTTGTCTGTCCGAGTTTGTCTTCTTGCTGTCAACAGTATAAGTGATGTAATATGACACAGGTGATACCGCCATCATCTCGGAGCATCCCAGATGTTTGGTAAGACTTATGCCTTGCTTCTTTTCAGTTCTTCAAAGTCTTTGCTACGATGCAATTCCAGTAAAATTATGGCAACAGTTTGAAAAGGAAAACAAGATACAGAGTCACCAGCCCTAGAAGGTTACTTTCTTTGGTCTTGTGGTAGAGTGTTCGCTGCATATGTGTGGGGAATCCGGGCTCAAATTCCGGCCCAGGATAGCTCTAAAAAAACATTTTGGGAAACGATTTTTGCACCTAAATGAAGTTAAAGGTGAATTCCAGGGGTGAAAGAAAAATCGAAGTTTAATGCAGGGTCATAACTTGTCATGAATATACTGTAATATGTATATGAGCACTATCGATATAATTCCATTAATCTCCAGAGAAAAAAAATATATTTGAAACGTCGTTGGCATTCTCAACAATCAGCTGGGCTACTTTGTCACCTGGCATGATGTACGAATTGCCAGACGGTATGTAAACATGCACTCACACTCGTGGAGTGTCAGGTCTGTTTTTATTGATTACTACCTTTCAATTTAATACTCAAGCTCTGCAAAACATTGAACATTGTCCTGAAGATGTGGTGAACACCAAGATATGATCCCATCACGCTAACAATAAACACACAGGCAATGTTTGGAGAGTTTATCCTGGTCCAGAGATAAGGGAGCTGAGGGAGGTCGCTTCAAAGGCCTATTTCTTAATGAAAGTATCGTGTTCTGTTCAATACATATATCACAGTCCCTTGAGCAGACAGTGGTTAAGCCAAATATTGAGCATGTATACAATTTATAAGAGTTTCTCTCATAAAAATGACCACAGATTCGTCTACTTCCCATGTCTAGTATTCCCGCCATTGACATCTGTGACGTCATGGTTAACGCGCCAGTTCTCGCCACATCAAATAAGTTAGATAAGCTATATTTCTATGTTGTTAGGACACATTTATGAAAGTTCTACAGTATCATATCCCTAAAACCAAGCAGATCCCAATGGACATTGTAGTTTTAATAAATTTCGCCCTTGGAGTTGACCTTTAAAAAGTGTAGGTAAAATTGCTGTGTTTTTAACTTTAACTCTGACAACATCTTTATCTCGGGGAATTCCAACAACCTCCAGTAACAGGTAACCTGCTTCCATAGTGGTTAGCATATTAGTTGGTGCTCTAAATTTGTTTTGCATTTGCAGTTGATTGTCTTGTTTATTCTCTGTGGTGAATTATTAACCTCTAAATGGTGAAGCCTATTTTTTTAACTCATAAGCTGCGCAGCTATGGTATTTGAAAGTGCCCGCCATGCGAAGGTATTTGGTACATTCCTTACAAAAATCATAAATTTGCCATATATATAATTAATACCTGTCCATAAGTGCCTATTTTACTTTAAATATTGTTACGGCTGGATCGGCAATACATATTCGGGATTCTTGATCGTAGGACAGAAATGGCTTAAGTGACAACGACACGCTCGATTCCAGTCCCAAATACTATATGCTCCAGACAACAAAAGCACCAACGCCCTACAGAGTTATCGTCTACGGTAACGAGGTACCTTAACTCGGCGAAAGTGTACAACAGGGGTAGGCTATGAGGCTAAACTCCCTCAGACATTTATAGGTTACGTTATTACTAAAGAAATGCAATACTCAAGAAACTACGTTAATATTAAGCCTCTAATAATTTAGAATAGAAGCAGGCTAAAGGTATGACAGTGAAATGCTAAATGACAAATGTACACGCCTACTTGAAAGCGCGTGCACTACACTAACTGTCCCCTACTAACATGCACTAGCATGTAGCATACAAGATGTTCATGATCCAGTAGATACCAAATAATACACATGGGAGGAACATAAACAGTAGTCACTTATTATAATAATGAATCTATACTTGGAATAACTAAAAGGTTGCAGGCAACAGTACTGCGCCGGTAGCCTACTACCGCATAGGCTACTTCGCTTCTCTCTCTGTCTCCCCTCCGAGTCCGTATGCGCCCTACGCAACAGAACTCCGGACACAGCAGCAAAACGACAGTGCAGTTAATTGATACATGAAAGTATTAATAGTGTTGTCTTGTGTGTGAGTAATGTGTATTGTAAAGTGTTATAGATATATACTTAAAGAGAGCTGCAATGCATAGTAAAATAAAGATATATCCCACTCATCATCCCCATGTGTTCTAGCTAGCAGGCCAAGTCACAGGAACAACGAGTCCCAGCACCGAAAGCGAGAACCCAGGAGAAGACTGTAGAGAACACAAGGACAGATAAATTACGTTACTCTACTATACCGGCACTACGAGCGAGCTGTAGTCTCGGGTGCTACACTCGCTCCTGGCTCGGTATGCAAATCAAGGCTAAGTCCTCGTCCCTCTACAGACAACTCCTGGGCATGGTCGGGCTCTTACACATGGCACCAGTCTAGTCACAAATGGGATGATGAGCAGGGCATATAACTCGTGAACATGTAGAATGTTCACCAACTATCCTCATCAAGAAGATCGCTGTTCACATTAACCCCTTAAATCTAATACATGTAAATATATGCTTGTCCTAAGAGTAATACGAGAGGTGAGTGCTGAAACTCCTTTAGGACCTCAAGGGAAGGTTATGCATTTAAATAGAGAGAAGAATGAAATGAGAGTAATGTCGTCAGAGAGAAAGAGTGCAACCGTGAGAAGTTGGGGGAGAGAGCAAGGGATGTTACAATCTCAAAGGTTCTAGGCAACCTGGTCATAGAACACGCAGCCAACCTCCAGGCAGTGTGCTGTACGACAAAATGGGCCCAGCCCAGGCAGGCAACAATGGACTACCAACCCTATCACGCCTAGCTATAAGGGCAAGGCTGCCAACCAGTCCATACGTCTGGCAACCACCCGGCCGGCAGCGCGGCGCGTTGCTACCCTCTTGCTCTGAAGCCTAACTCACTCTCTCTCTCTGAACTCCCATCACTCATCTATCAACTTCTCTATTGATACAACATATTAAATGGAAGGTCTCGACATGGCTTAAAACAAAACCCACCACTGGTTAGCACATGACGAGACCTTTGCAGAGATACAAAGAACATAGTTATAAGTTGTCACACTCAATATACATAGCGGCTGACGGTAGCCAGATCACGGGCGGTACAGTGGAGTACCAAGGAGTACAATCAGGTTGCGTTGCCCAGCACTTGGGTGCGTCACAGCCCCCCCAAGACTTTAGATAATCGACCTTAGAAGCATTATCAAAATCTGACAGGCAACCAACCGACCTGCTACCCTTAGCTGCCCCTAATTGCAAAAGGTGCACAACAACTGAAGTGTGAATTATACATAAAACACAATATCGCATTCATTATGCTACAACAATAAAGACTTACAAAACTAAAAAAAAAAAAGTTTTCTCGTTTATTTTATTGTTTTATAATCTTTTTGGACGGCGTTATGATAGCCTAATTTTACTCCTGCTCAACCCACACACCGTGCACGACTATCTTGGATCATCATCCCTTGATAGACAATTTGCTATCACGTTCTCACTCCCGGCAATATGCTGAATGTTGAGATTATACTCTTGGAGCATTAGGGACCACCTGGTCAACCGCAAATTCCGATTGTGAAACTGATTTAGGAATTTCAAGGGATGATGGTCCGTATAAATCGTCACTACCGGGCCGTAGGCTGGAACATACACTTCGAAATGTTTGAGCGACAAAACGATAGCCAGAAGCTCCTTCTCTATAGTCGAGTAATTCCTTTGTGCCGAATTAAACTTGCGAGAAAAGAAGCTCACTGGGTGTTCCAAGGCCTCGGAATCAGTCTGCAGTAACACTGCCCCGGCACCCACACCGCTGGCATCAGTCGCCAGCTGAAAACTCCTGGAGAAGTCTGGGGCCCTCAAAATCGGATGTGTACACAGCAGGTGCTTGACTAGGTCGAAAGCCCTCTGACACTCCGCAGCCCAACAGAACTTCACTGACTTCGACAGTAGATCAGTTAACGGTGCTAAGACAGTAGAGTATCCCCGGATGAAGCGCCTATAATAGCCTATCATACCTAGGAACCGCATGACCTGGCGCTTAGTGGTGGGCCTGGGAAACATATTGATAGCCTGTATCTTGCTCAGGGGGGGGCACACCCGGCCTAACCCGACCACAAAGCCAAGATACTGCACAGTAGCCTTTACAAACTCGCACTTCCTCAGGTTCACCATCAGCCCAGCATTGTGCAACTTCCTAAACAGGGTCTCTAAGTGCCTTAGGTGATTTTCAAAATCGTCATCATATACTATCACGTCATCAAGGTAGACCGTGCAGTTAGGGATTTCGTCACAAATATCGTTCATCAGGTTCTGAAACGTGGCAGGTGCGTTCTTAAGCCCATAAGGCATTACGTTACATTGGTAGGTCTTGCCATCTACCACAAAACCACAAACTTGCTTAGCTCGGTCCGACAGGGGTACTTGCCAGTAGCCTTTTACAAGATCAATTTTAGTAAGGTACTTTGCATTCCCTATCTTGTCCACGCTGTCGTCAACTCGAGGCAAAGGGTAAGGGTTGGTAGTGGTCAAGCCATTTAGCCTACGAAAACCTATGCAGAACCGCAGCTTGCCGTCAGGTTTTGGCTGCAACGTGACGGGTGATGTCCACTTCACATAACCTTCAGTGATCATCCCTCTCTCAACCATGTACTTTAACTCCTCCCGTAAAGCTGGCAACTTTACCGGGGGCACACGGTAGGGCACTGACTTGAAGGGCCCATTATCACCGACGTCCACGTCGTGCGTTACCCGAGTAGTGAGACCTGGGTGTTCGGCGAAAACAGAGGGGTATGACCTGAACAGGCCTAGGACAGCAGCACCCTGGTGCTCAGGCAGGTGACTTACAGCTTGCCTAGCCTCTTGTTCAGTATTCCCCGCCCACTGTTCCGCGGAAATGACACAGTCCCAGCTATCCTCCTCAGCAGCATGACTGTCCCCACCTCCTTCTCCACCCTGGCTGCTGCAGGCCAGCACAGGGACAGTGAGAGGCTCTGAGGGGCGTCTCACATACTCTTTCATGAGGTTAACATGACATAACTGATGTTTTTTTCCTACGGTCAGGTTTTGCAACGAGATAATCAAGGTCGGACAGTTTCTTAGCCACCACATACGGCCCAATGAACTTGGCAGAAAGGGGTTGTCCAGGCAAAGGTAAAAGCAACATTACCTCCTGACCCACCGAAAACTCCCGAAGCTTCACCTTGGCGTCATACTGGTGCTTCATGACCGCCTGTGCATTAACCAAGTTATTACCTGCCGCTGCCATGCAACCTATAAGTCTCTCCCGGCTCTCAAGGACATATTTAAGTACAGACCCCGGCTTCTCTTCGCCCTCCCAGATCTCTTTCACCATACTTAAAGGTCCTCTCACATTATGGCCAAAGACTAGCTGATTTGGACTGAACCCCAGGCTCTCTCCTGGGACTTCACGTGCAGCGAACAGAACATACGGCAGACCCAAATCCCAATCAGTGTCATGTTCTGCACAGTAACAGCGTAGCATACTCTTCAGGGTCGAGTCCCACCGCTCCAAGACTCCCTGACTCTCGGGATGGTAGGCTGACGACACTACAGAACATATACCGTGCAACTGAAGGGTTTGCTTGAACAATTTGGATGTAAAATTGCTCCCCTGGTCTGACTGCACCTCACGTGGAAATCCATAGCGGGAACAGAACAATAATAAGTTTTTAACAACTGCCTTTGCCGAGCCGTTTCTCATGGGGTATGCGTCCGGGTATCTCGTAGCCACATCCATGATTGTCAACAGGAATTTATTGCCACTACTAGTAGGCGGGAAAGGGCCAACCAAATCTACTACAACTTTGCTGAACGGAGGCCCGGTGACAGGTATGGGAAACAAAGGTGCCTTCGGGATTGTCTGGTTAGGCTTCCCCGTTGTCTGGCAGGTCGCACACCCAGCCACCCATGGACAAACATCAGCCTTGACCCCAGGCCACCAGAAAAACCTGCCCAATTCCGCCAATGTTTTTGTTACCCCCAAATGACCCGCCACCGGCACATCATGCGCCAGACACAATAAGGACTCTCTATACTTATTTGGAACAACCACCTGGTCTACTACCCTCGCACCGCCCTCCCACTTCGATTTGGGGTCTAAAAATCTGCGGTACAATATCCTGTTGAGCCTAAAGAAATCTCCCGGCTTCGCATCCCCATCTTCCTCCAACTCT
This sequence comes from Paralithodes platypus, assembly GCA_032716605.1. Taxonomy (NCBI): domain Eukaryota; kingdom Metazoa; phylum Arthropoda; class Malacostraca; order Decapoda; family Lithodidae; genus Paralithodes; species Paralithodes platypus. The sequence continues at coordinate 32,203,272 of CM064501.1, read as the reverse complement.
ATGGCACCATTGCTATAACGAGCTAGGCTAGCGTCTTGCAGCTGCTGCTCACTAATGTCCCCGGGCGTCAATGCATCAAGATGGTTTTGTAATAAGACATTACCCCGGCTAGTAGGCTCTACTGCCTTAGTGGCTCTCGCTACAGCTCTTGCCTCACGCGAAGTCTTACCCAACTCTGCCTTGTTACACACCATCTCTGGGCCAGAGTCAACTCCCGTGTTTATTATAGGTCCAAGTACCGAATCACCGAGAAGTGCAGCAGAATCAATGTCCCTTTTCCTGCCCTTAGCAACCTTCTCCTGATCCTTCCTCCACTGTCCCCGAGGTTGAGTGCTAGGCTGTGCAGGAGCCGCAGAGCGAGATCGGGTTACCACACAGGCCATCTCATCCTGTTGGCACCTCCCAACCCATTCCCGATTCTCACCATCCACGTCGGCCGCCCTCTCGGCAACGACTAAGGGTGGAGTCCCGGAAGTGGGCACCGCAAAGTCGTTGCCGAGAAGAAGGTCGACGCCCTCAACTGGCAAACACTCAACGATCCCTACATCCAGCTCCCTGCACACCTCTCCCACTCTCAACTCCAACCTCACAAGTGGGTATGACCTCGTAGCATTTATACCCTGCACCACAACAACTCTGGCCGCATTTATCGGTTTCCCTGTGAAGTTCCTCAACAAAGTTTGCGAAGCCCCCGTATCCCTCAACAAGTCAACCCTCCGTAGTTCACTCCCCCAGCTCACAAACCCGTGTCCCCGATGGCTACAGAAAGTGTCCCGGACAGGTGTCGAGCCTTCCGTACGCTTCTTTACCGCGTGTGCCTCAGCTGCTGACAACCTACCCCGGGCAGTTGCTGCAGCCTTCAGAGACACACCGATACTGTGAACCAATGACACTGGCTTAGCGGGAGTGTTACTAGGGCACTCACGTGAATAATGGCCTAGCTTCTGACATTTGTAACATTTCACATCCCCAATGGGCTTCTTCCCTTGTGCGGGCGAAGAAGGGGCCTGACCTTTAGTAAACGGGAGAGGCTTGTGTTTGTAGGTGTTATTAGGTGCAATGCTTTTAGTGTGGTTATGTGTGTCATAGGATTTGTTATTATCGAAAACTCTGGTGGGTGGGGTATAGCGCCCCTTCTGCCCTGACTCAGTCCTCTGAGCGGCACCGCAACCACGAATCAATGATAATCTGAGGTCTGCCATCTTGGCAGCCTCCTCTACTGTCTTGGGACATTTTTCCTTAATGTTCAGCGTTAGATCGGTTCCAGTACATTTGTAAAACTGTTCCAGATAGAAAAGTTGCTTAATTTCCTCAGCCGACTCTGCGTGCTCGGACCGAAACCAGTTATTACATGCATCTGTTAAGTCCCGTGCGTGCTCCATAAAACTGACGTCGCTCTTCTTATTCACGCCACTGAACTTCAATCTATAAGTTTCGGGTTGCAGTTCGTAGGCCCGGAGCACAGCCTCCTTCACCAGTCCATACACGACACTCTCGTCCAGTGACAGTGCATCGTAGGCTTTCAACCCCTTACCCACTAGACGTGATGAAACTAATGCTGCCCATTTAACCTCCGGCCAGTCATACTCACGACACTTCTTTTCGAAACGAGCAAAAAACTCAGTCACTGCTGTCTCATCAAATGCGGGTACTAACTTAATTAAATGCGAAAGGGAGTCTGTATCCCGGTGCCCACCACCGAGATGACGCCCCGTGGTCTCTACTCTAGACTTCTCAACATCCATTTCAGCCTGGTACCTGGTTGCATCCTGATTGGCTTGGATTCTAGCAACCTCTATGCGTTCTATACTAGCCTGTTGTATCTGAGTCTCCTGCAGCTTAATCCGTTCTATACTAGCCTGTTGTATCTGAGTCTCCTGCAGCTTAATCCGTTCTATACTAGCCTGTTGACTCTCTCTCAACTTAAGCTTAGCTAGTTCTAGCTGAAATAACATCTCAGGAGACAGGCCTGGGGGGGGAGAGCACAAAATGGGGGATCCACACCGAGACGTGTTTACGGGTAAGCCAGCTTGCCATTGAGAACCCTCCTGCTGCATCGTGCTAAGACTCGCTGGCTGAGGGCCCAGCTCAGGGGTAGAGTGGAATGGAGGCTTGGAGGGAACCCCCCAAGACCCCACTCCACCCACCGCCCCATCGCCATCAGCCAACAAACATGCCACCAAATTCTTCTTGGGCCAACTGTCAGGACAGTCCCGCCCCAAAACCGTGGCTAAACAGCGAAGACCGTAACAATCAATAGCCTGCAGGCGCTGTTCGGTCAAAGGTGTCTGCAAAAATGCCCGGGCATCCCTCTCTCCACTTATAACACTCCCCTCCCTAAATATCTGCTGTACTTGCTGGTCACTAGGCTGTACCGTGTTATCCTCCCCCGTAAATGATGAGTCATTAGACATAGTGCTGGTTATACAATTGCTGTTCAAAAAAAAAAAGTGCTAATTACTAATTGCAGTCTCGACTCACTAAATGTTAAAGATGCTTGAATGACTCTACTCTAGACACCTAACGAAACAATCTGCAAGTCCACCAATACAATAATGACACAATAAAAATTCCTCCAATATGCAAGAAAATTCTAGCCAGCTCTACTAGGTAGCATAGAATAGTTCTCCAAAAAACATGTGATAGGATACTACTGAATCTTGTGCAAGGTCGCCATTTTGTTACGGCTGGATCGGCAATACATATTCGGGATTCTTGATCGTAGGACAGAAATGGCTTAAGTGACAACGACACGCTCGATTCCAGTCCCAAATACTATATGCTCCAGACAACAAAAGCACCAACGCCCTACAGAGTTATCGTCTACGGTAACGAGGTACCTTAACTCGGCGAAAGTGTACAACAGGGGTAGGCTATGAGGCTAAACTCCCTCAGACATTTATAGGTTACATTATTACTAAAGAAATGCAATACTCAAGAAACTACGTTAATATTAAGCCTCTAATAATGTAGAATAGAAGCAGGCTAAAGGTATGACAGTGAAATGCTAAATGACAAATGTACACGCCTACTTGAAAGCGCGTGCACTACACTAACTGTCCCCTACTAACATGCACTAGCATGTAGCATACAAGATGTTCATGATCCAGTAGATACCTAATAATACACATGGGAGGAACATAAACAGTAGTCACTTATTATAATAATGAATCTATACTTGGAATAACTAAAAGGTTGCAGGCAACAGTACTGCGCCGGTAGCCTACTACCGCATAGGCTACTTCGCTTCTCTCTCTGTCTCCCCTCCGAGTCCGTATGCGCCCTACGCAACAGAACTCCGGACACAGCAGCAAAACGACAGTGCAGTTAATTGATACATGAAAGTATTAATAGTGTTGTCTTGTGTGTGAGTAATGTGTATTGTAAAGTGTTATAGATATATACTTAAAGAGAGCTGCAATGCATAGTAAAATAAAGATATATCCCACTCATCATCCCCATGTGTTCTAGCTAGCAGGCCAAGTCACAGGAACAACGAGTCCCAGCACCGAAAGCGAGAACCCAGGAGAAGACTGTAGAGAACACAAGGACAGATAAATTACGTTACTCTACTATACCGGCACTACGAGCGAGCTGTAGTCTCGGGTGCTACACTCGCTCCTGGCTCGGTATGCAAATCAAGGCTAAGTCCTCGTCCCTCTACAGACAACTCCTGGGCATGGTCGTGCTCTTACACATGGCACCAGTCTAGTCACAAATGGGATGATGAGCAGGGCATATAACTCGTGAACATGTAGAACGTTCACCAACTATCCTCATCAAGAAGATCGCTGTTCACATTAACCCCTTAAATCTAATACATGTAAATATATGCTTGTCCTAAGAGTAATACGAGAGGTGAGTGCTGAAACTCCTTTAGGACCTCAAGGGAAGGTTATGCATTTAAATAGAGAGAAGAATGAAATGAGAGTAATGTCGTCAGAGAGAAAGAGTGCAACCGTGAGAAGTTGGGGGAGAGAGCAAGGGATGTTAGAATCTCAAAGGTTCTAGGCAACCTGGTCATAGAACACGCAGCCATCCTCCAGGCAGTGTGCTGTACGACAACATGGGCCCAGCCCAGGCAGGCAACAATGGACTACCAACCCTATCGCGCCTAGCTATAAGGGCAAGGCTGCCAACCAGTCCATATGTCTGGCAACCACCCGGCCGGCAGCGCGGCGCGTTGCTACCATCTTGCTCTGAAGCCTAACTCACTCTCTCTCTCTGAACTCCCATCACTCATCTATCAACTTCTCTATTGATACTACATATTAACCCTTTACGAGCGGCCTATGCGGTTTATTTATATGTACCGCCCAGCGGGGTGTTTTTAGCCAAAATAGGGCTGTTTACGTGATCATTTTCATGCCTAAATAAGACCCAGAACGTAAAACAAGTATCGATCCCTGAAAGGGCATAAACAGAGCTTTCGAATGACACCATAACGATCCTTTTATGATGGCTAGTTTTCTTGCAATAACCGTGCAACGCGAGTGCAAAAAGCAGGTAATTAGCCATTTTCCCGATACAATTCCGTATATAGCGAGTGAGAGAGGTAGGGGGGAGGTGAGATTCATGTCAGTAGGTTCGCCGTGGTGGTCTGGAGCAGTCATATGCTCGCTACTTTCCTGCCACCACTTGTCTCTCTCTCTCAGCAACATTACGTGCTGAAATTGCCACTCGAGTTATGTCGAGCGCCGCCACATAGTCCAGCTTTATTTAACTCGACTTATGTGGTGAGCCGCTTTTTAAGGGTTAAATGGAAGGTCTCGACATGGCTTAAAACAAAACCCACCACTGGTTAGCACTTGACGAGACCTTTGCAGAGATACAAAGAACATAGTTATAAGTTGTCACACTCAATATACATAGCGGCTGACGGTAGCCAGATCACGGGCGGTACAGTGGAGTACCAAGGAGTACAATCAGGTTGCGTTGCCCAGCACTGGGGTGCGTCACAATATGAACATATGAACATTGGAAAACAATTAAAACAAGTGGTAACAGCAATTGGCTGGTGAAAATCGTATATTATAGCCCCACGGTCGTAATCTGACCTTGGCGGCGAGAGAGAAATAGCCTCCCTCTCTTGTGTCTGGCATGGTACTGAGAGACAAGGAGAGCTCTCGGACTGGCTTAGAGGGTCGGAGATACACTCCTCCACCCTCTCTCCCACCCGTCCTCGCACAAATATACTCGATAAATATCGGAAATAATAGGGAGGGGGGAAAAAGGGGCGGGGGGGGAGGGGTGGACATGTGTAGGAGTGGTAGCATGTAATGGAGGAGAATTATCTCGCCTAATCAGAAATTGCTTTGTTTTGAGTGCCACTGGGGTGCTTTAAAGTTTGTTTTTTAGGCCTTGGATCTTAAGAATCGGCCGCATTCGCCCAGTAGAACCTCTCAAGAGTCTGGCTGTAGTCCCTGGGTTATAGGTTCCGCCATGCTAAGGTATTTGGTTCTGTTCTGACGAAAATTGTCATATTTACCATATCATTATTACTTATCCATATGCGGCTATTTTGCTTTTGATATGAGCATATGAACATTTAAGAGCAATAAAAGAAATGGGGAATAGCATTTGGGGGGTGAAGAAGACGTATTATTGCCGCCCGGTCGTATCGAGAGGCGAGAGCCCGGGCGGTGAATAACATTTCTCTCCGAACATCACTGTGGCACAGAGGCCATGCAATAGAAGTCTCTATGTTGCAAGGATCTCTAGCTGCCTCTCCCGTGTTAAAATAAACCGCGCGAGGGAAATTCGTGCAGAAAATTACCCGAGAGTGTTGATTTGGGAAGTAAACCATCATTTGGGAAGTAAACCATGTCATTGTGAAAGTGACATTCACATTCTGCCTGTATTTGGAAACACCATGCATCTCGCCATATTAGTTATGTTTCTAGTCCCATTTCTTGAGGTTAAAAACTATGGCTTGACTTGTATCGCCCTCCTACTGTATATTCTCAAGCTCAATATTGCAATGGTGACTGCTGGTCGCAAACTTTGGACGTTACCATTCTGCCCAAAATACCTGGTAATGAGTCTCTTGTTATATATGTCACTCAAGACAATCATAATTGCAATTGTATGACCTACTCTCAATTTTTGTGATGTTCAACAAATACATTGAAAATTCAGTTACTTAGTTTCTTCATGGACATAATTAGAATATTATAACTGATCCCTTTTCAGACATAAAATTCACGTCATTGTGGACGAGGTTTACGGTCTGTCTGTGTTTGACGAGAAGGATCAGTTCCAGAGTGTGTTGACCCTTGACCTGCCTGACTCTGACAGGACACACACTATTTGGGCCATCAGTAACCTCAATCCACAACTCACTCACTCTCACTCTCGCTCTCTCCTCCATTTCACACTTATTATCCCATTGTTTATAGGTACAGTTGTGGTCAATTACAGGCATAGGATGCTATTTTCATTGCAATATATATAGTGTATATTATAGAGTATATACACTAAGAACCATTGTGTTATTCTTTGCGCTTCAATATTAACACATACGTAGGCCTAGTCAGCAAATTGAAAGATTTTAAGCCCCAGTACATTTATATATTTATTTATATATATATATTTTGTTTTTTGAGGGCAGCAATTGAATTCTGTGGGTGTTCAAGGTAAAGTAAAAACAATAATGCAGGGGATCATGGAAGGTAAACAAATATCTAAATGGCCTGAAAGGCTGAAATTTAGGCATGTATTTCGTGAAACTTAAAATGATTGCTACCTAACCATAGGATATAGGGTAAATTCATATACAACCTTGTAGGTAACTTTTAAAAACCTTCTGTAGGTTTATGTTAGGCTCTCCAAATTAATCATGAACAAATGATTAGCTGTGTAAAGCATTTATTTACTCCTGAAGAGGACAAATGAAAAAAAAGTCTGGCTGGCACTTGAGTGTACGGTATATTGTAATACAACTGAAAGAAATGTGAAAGAAATTGTAGTGCTATACCTGGAAACAAATTAGAACTAAAGAACACCATCATTTCATTCGTTGCTAGAATACATTAACCCCTTCAGACGGATGATTATTACTTATTGAGCTGTGGACAGACATCATGAAATTCGAATTTTCCCGCCTAAATAATTTCTATGCGCAGCCAACATAATAATCTTATCGCTCGTTTTTCACCCACAACTATCACCCCAACTGCAGCAAAATATTTGATACTACGATGACGCAGGTACCGCCTTATTTTATGAATATGACATACAATATTGATGCTGGACGAGTTAGCCCAAGAAATGCACGAGGCAATTGGGAGGTGTACGAGCCCTGTGCAGGCATAATTGGGAGGTGTACGAGCCCTGTGCAGCCATAATTGGGAGGTGTACGAACCCTGTGCAGCCATAATTGGGAGGTTTACGAGCCCTGTGCAGCCATAATTGGGAGGTGTACGAGCCATATGCAGCCATAATTGGGAGGTGTACGAGCCCTGTGCAGCCATAATTGGGTGGTGCACGAGTCCTGTGCAGCCATAATTGGGAGGTGTAAGAGCCCTGTGCAGCCATAATTGGGAGGTGTACGAGCCCTGTGCAGCCATAATTGGAAGGTGTACGACCCATGTGCAGCCATAATTGGGAGGTGTACGAGCCATGTGCAGCCATAATTGGAAGGTGTACGACCCATGTGCAGCCATAATTGGGAGGTGTACGAGCCATGTGCAGCCATAATTGGGAGGTGTACGAGCCCTGTGCAGCCATAATTGGGGCAGCAGAGAATAACATTATCAATTAATTGTTATATGTACCATATAAAACAATATTTTTGCCCCACATGTGCATAATCTTCTAGGGCAAGGCACATAATATGAAGAATGATAGCTGTAAACACCAACATTCCAATGTCAAACCGTTTTATTGCCAAGGGAGAGGGAGGCATTACACTATATTTACAGGCTTTTGAGTCTCAGTGCTGATTGAAAAGCAAGGGGGTAGCCAGAATTTGGTATCTGACTATATAAGACTGTGTATATGTGTTTCACCTCTCCAGTCTTTAACAACAATTAAAGACAGGGAGGTTAACTTTGTTTATAAAATTATCTTGGTGTTATCTTCTGGAATGGTAACTATTTCACTATATGATGTTATATTAATTATGAGAGAGATCAATATAAAACCTAGTACATCCAAATTAAATCTTGCCTATTATATGTGATTAGCAACTGAAAAGTTAATAGAAAGGACTAGAACCTCACACAAAGAAAAATAATTTACTATATATTGTTCACACATAGCTGTGTTAAGTCCATGATATTTGACATTGAGAATATTTAAGTGACACATGATCAATAAATTATTCTTCATTCTACTGTAGAGTTACACAGTAAACAATCTAAAACTCAAGAGCGAGGTAGCTATTACTATAACACATTGATCTTGGTAATTACTGTATATGATTAAGTGTCTATTAAAATATGAAAGTTGATGAGTCAAAGGATTAAGACTGTCTATTAGTAAGTCTCTCTACCTATCTCCCTCTCTCTCTCTCTCTCTCTCTCTCTCTCTCTCTCTCTCTCTCTCTCTATATATATATATATATATATATATATATATATATATATATATATATATATATATATATATATATAATATTATATAGTTGAGAGGGGATAGATGTGTTATATATATACTGTATATAACTTTGACAATTCCGCTACAGGACAGGGCTACGTGTGGTATTGGTCACGGTCTTGTTTTTTACAATAAATGATGGTTAAGTATTACAGATTACGACTGTACCTCATTCAGTGTTTGTGAAGTAAATATAATAACTTTACTATATAACAGGACTTTGCTCTGGCTGGGCTACGAGTGGGAGTTATCATAACTCAGTCCCAAGAGGTACAAGCTTGTCTCCAAATCTCCAACATGTATAAGGGAGTTTCATCAGTCGTGCAAAAAGCTGTCTCAACCTTACTCAGTGACACAGGTTAGTGAATAATGTAGTACGTGTAGCACAAATAATAAGCAAATGATAGAAGTATGTGACAATGCATTTTATTTTATATCATCAGTTATAAGTTTAATGTATAAGACTGAATGATACAGCTAGAGAGTGTGAGTGAGTAAGTGCAGGAGGCACAGTGTTTTGCGTGTAGTGTTACGCGTTGTCTCGGTGACGTCATGCCACGGCCGGGCCCTCTGAGTGGCTGGCCGCTTTGCTGCCCTCATGCCGCAGCAGGAGGTAGTCCCCCCGCACTCCTTGCTGCCTTTGTGCCTTCCTTGCTCAGAGCTTGCTTGACCAGCATAACCTTCACACCTCCCTTGCCATCTGTCCCCGACTTCCACCTATAGAACACTTTCTCTCTCTCTCAACTTCTTACCTCTCATTCTTCTAATCTATGTAACATCATAACTCCCCTTTGGTTCTGCACGATTTCATATATCGGCCATCGTATTATATGCTGAAGCTCTCAGACATTTCATGTTTAGTTAGACATTTTGGAGGGGTTAACATTTTGTCTGTAGAGGTTCGACACACTTGCGGTGTCTCCCTACCTATTTCTTGGTTGTCTGCTGGGCTATTTAATGCTAGACTTGGGTGAGGCTATTGGTCTTGTGATTTCCGATGTGTACCAGGGTTTGTTGAACTTGTACAATCGCAACGGATACGTGGGAAGCCTAGGTTGTCTTTCTGACTGTGTACCTTGTGAGGTTAGCACTGTGTTGCGAGTGAGGGCTTTTGCCTCTGCCACCCAACACAGTGCTAACTCGTTTTGCTTTGACTTGAAGAGGGTCGCCAGGAGAGAACCAGATACTAGTGATCTGGATCTCTCAAGAGAGCACCCCGTCATTCAACGTAATTTGGCCGTACAGTCATAAGGACGTCGCTAGGCTACGAGCCGCTTGCTCAGCCATTGTTTTCTAGCCTACGACATCCCAGCTAGACTTTATTCGCCTAGCAGACACCCGATTAGGATTATAAACTCTTATGTTATGTATGCAGCATTTTTATTCACGTTGAGTGTAAGCCTTGGTTGTTGTTGAGTTGCACACCCCGAGCAGGCTTTTGCGTTGCCTGAGGAAGTACTTCTTTTGTTGTTGGAGATAATACTAATGCACATTTATCGTTATTCCCGTGCCAGTTAACACTGTATGTCCCTACACTTGTCATATCTTGTTCCTGCTTTATATAACAGTTCAAAATCAGATTCGATCATCTTAAGCAGCATCAGACTTTCTTCACAAGATTCCTGTTCGATGCTTTAGGACTTTCATTCACTTTCTTTAATATAGGAGTGACAGTTTATTATTGTTTAGAGTAACTTTAATTATTCCTTCTTCTTGTTTGCATTAAATCATTCCAGTGATTTAATTAAGCTCTCTATCTTTTTCCTTGTATACATTATTAATGTAATTGTATGTTGTTGTGATCAGGCTGTATCAGAGATCAGCAGCCTGTAGTAGTAGTACATTTATACCGAGTTAGAGGATACCCCGCTATCGCAGATTTAACTCTGGAGGGTATAGGTGTTTTTGTGCGCTGGCATTATAAGCTCGAGGGTTGGATCTAGTGTTACCGTTGTGGCTGTGTGCTTTTCTAGTCCAATGATTAAGAGCCCTTGTTTTATACGAGTCCCGGTCGTAACAAATGGCGACCTTGCTTACGATTTTGTGAACTTAGAGAAGTATTGCAGGAGTGTTGTGGTCATTTGTTTTTGTTTGAAGGAATATAGTGGACACGGATTTTTTTTGGGCAAGTAGTATAACACTTAAGAGTCTTCAAGCATTTTTGAGTGAATAGTGCTACATGAGAGTTTAGGTAGCCTACTCCCTTTTTTTTTATAAACGTTGAGAATTTTCGGTGGACACTATGTCAGACGATGGATCAGTGTACAGTGAGGACACAGTACGGGAAGCAGGCTCTGAGGTGCAGAGGCTGGGTTTGTTAGATGACATGAGAGTAATAACTAGTAAGGAGGATGCAAGAAAATTTCTGGAAATGCCTATTACTGTTAACCGGGTGGCGGGGATCGATCGGTATGGTCTCCAGTGTTTGGCCACGGTCATGGGGCATGTGGGCACAAGCAGCATGACGAGAAGTGACCTGGTGGCATGTGTGCTGGGCGGGGTGCGTGGTGCACAGGGTGGAGCGGGTGCTTTGGCACCTTCGGCCAAGCCCCCCCTTCATTCTACTCCCATCGTGTTCTCTAGAACGCCGGATCCGACGTTCCCGCAGGCCGATAGTCACTGGCAGCGTGGTTTGCCCCCGGGTGGATCACAGGGGGGGTTTCCAATTGTTGCATCTCCTCCTCCTCAAGGTTTAACTGCAGATATGATCTTCCAGCTTGAGATGGCTAAGATTCAGCAACGGCAGCGAGAGGTTGAGGCTGAGGAGAGAAAGGCCGAACGGGAGGCTGAGCTTCAGGTTGAGGGTACAAAGTACTGTGCAGACATAGATCTTGAGAAGTCTCGGGTGGAGTCAACAGGGCAGCGTCTCGGTTCTGGGAATCGAGGTCTTGATCAGTCTTTATCGCACCTTCTTAAGTTAGTCCCTGTATTTGATGAGTCGGGTGTCACCGAATTTTTCATGCGTTTTGAGAAGAAGTGCCGGGAGCACCAATGGCCCGAAGTTAAGTGGGCAGCCCTTGTTTCCTCTAGGTTGGTTGGCAAAGGACTCAAGGCATATGATGCGTTGCCCTTGGAGTCTTGCGTCGATTATGAGGTATTGAAGGAAGCTGTTCTGCGGGTGTATGAGTTACAACCAGAGACGTACAGATTGAAGTTCCGGGGTGTAACGAAGGGTCATGAGTGCACCTTTCTTGAGCATGCCCGGGATCTGTCTGATGCATTTAGAAACTGGCTGCGTTCTGAGAAGGCATCGACGTTTGAAGAGTTGAAACAGGTGATACTTCTAGAACAATTTTTCAAGTGTACGGGCGGCGATCTGACGTTGAATCTTAAAGAAAAAACCCCGAAAACTCTTCAGGAGGCAGCTGAGATGGCTGACCTTCGGTTATCTTTGATTCGTGGGTGCGGTTCTGCACAGAGAAGTGATGCAGGCAATAAGGAGCGTAACCCTCCCCCTCCACGAAACACTGATACACATAATTACACTAAGAACAAGAGCAACGACACCAAAAGTGACCATAAACCTAGTACCGTCCCGTTTAGAAAGGGTCCGGATCCTTCCTCACCTCAAGGGAAGCCCAAGGGAAAGCTAGAGTGCTTCCATTGTCATAAGGAGGGGCATTTTGCAAGAGCCTGTCCAAGCAAGCTACCTAATGCAGTTGTGTCTTTGGCTCGCAACATTGGGGTGTCCCCGGAGTCGTCTGAGTTTGCCCGGGGTATAACGTCAGAGGCTGGGACACAGCCAGTGGAGAAGAATCCGGAAGGCTCGAACCCTGTCCGCGATGTCTTTTACGACCATCAAGGGCGTGGCTGAGTGAAGTGGGCTGGTAAGAAGCATGGAGTTGAGCTGTTGCGAGACACGGGTGCCTCTCAGACTTTGATGAAGAACTTTACTGGTAGACCAATAAATGCGGCACGGGTGGTTGTGGTGCAAGGTATCAATGCTATCAGGTCATAGCCGGTGGTCAGGATGGAACTGGAGGTAGATGGTGTGACACGAGAGTTGGATGTTGGAATTTTGGAGAACTTGCCTGTTGGGGGCGTCGACCTCCTTCTCTGCAACGACTTTGCGGTGCCTACTTCTGAGGTTTCACCCTTAGTCGTTGCCGAGAAGCCGGCCGACGTGAGTAGGGAGGAACAGGAGTGGGTAGAGAAGTGTCAAGTACAACCTATGGCGTGTGTTATTACAAGATCTCTTACATCCAAAGTGTCACAGCCTATTCCTCAGTCTTCTGATCAACGGAGGAACGGTTGGAAGAAGACGGCTAATGTTGGTAAAAGTTTGGTGAGTTTAGTACCAGCAGCTCTTCTTGGCGACTCAGTATTGGCACCATTGTTGGAGTCTGGAGAAGCCCCAGGACCTGTCACAGCTAGTGAGGAGGTAGGGCAGGAAGAGACTCCGAGGCAGCAACGTTACACACAGAGAGAAAAAAGGGTTGCTCAGTTTGATATTGGGAGAGGACATGGGTTGCTTCGGAAGCATTTAGACAGGTTGGCTCCCTCGGATATTAGTAAACTGCAGTTGGAGGATCCGGAAGTTCAAAAGTGTGGTAATGGTGCTGTTGAGCTCGAAGAGGACGTGGATGCAAAGCCAGGAGATTTTTTTTTTATATTGAGGGAATATTGTATCGGTGATTTCAAGACCCGAAGAGAAGTTGGGAGGGTTGGTCAGGAGTGGTAGACCAGCTGGTTGTGCCGAGGGCGTGCAGGGATAGCCTACTAAGGTTGGCCCACGATGTGCCGTTGGCAGGACACTTGGGAGTACGCAAGATGGTAGTGGCTTTGGTTAAGTTGTTTTGGTGGCCCGGTTTAAAAGCACAGGTTGTGTCATGGGTGGCAATGTGCAGTACCTGCCAGAAAGTGGGGAAACCAACCAATGCATCCCAAAGGCTCCATTACAACCTATTCCTGTCATGGGGCCCCCCTTCAGTAAGGGAGTTATAGACATGGTTGGTCCCCTCCCTCCTACTAGTGCCGGTAATAAATTTCTCCTGACGATAATGGATGTAGCGACCCGTTATCCTGATGCATACCCCATGAGGAATGGCATGGCAAAGACGGTGGTTAGGAACTTGCTTTTGTACTTTTCCCGGTATGGTTATCCGCAGGAAATACAATCTGACCAGGGGTCTAACTTTACCTCGAACATGTTTACACAGACAATGCAGCAACACAGGATTAATACTGTAGTGTCGTCGGCTTATCACCCTGAGAGCCAAGGGGTGTTAGAGAGGTGGCATTCGACCTTAAAGAGTGTGCTCCGTTGTTATTGTCTGGAGAATGGTAAAGACTGGGACCTTGGTTTGCCCTACGTATTGTTCGCTGCGAGAGAGGTACCTGGTGAAAGCCTCGGGTTTAGTCCAAATGAGCTTGTATTTGATCATCGCATCAGAAGCCCTCTCAACATGGTTAAGGAGATCTGGGAGGGTACTAGTAAGCCGTGTTCGCTATTGAAATATGTCCTCAAGAGCAGAGAACGGATGTTGAAGAGCTTGGAGTTGGCTGGTCGGAACCTGGTGGGATCCCAGGCCCTGATGAAGGACAGGTACGATGAGAAGGTGAAACTCCGGGAGTTTCAGGTGGGTCAGGAGGTGTTGATCTTGCTACCTTTGGTGGGTCATCCCTTATCCGCTAAGTATGCTGGTCCTTATAGGGTGGTGGAGAAGATCTCAGATCTTGACTACCTGGTGGCCACTCCAGACAGGAGGAAGAGAAATCAGTTGTGCCACGTAAATCTGATTAAGGAGTTTGTGAGGCGCCCCCCTGAGCCTCTCACTGTCCCGGTGATGACTTGCAGCGGTCAAGGTGGAGAAGGAGGAAGGGACAGTCATGCTCAGGTGGAGGATAACTGGGATTGTCATGTCTCCGCAGACCAGTGGGCGGGGAGCTCGAGACAGGTGGCTCACGAGGCTCTAGAGCACCTGCCTGAGCAACAGCGTGTAGCCGTGCAGCACCTGTTCGATTTATACCCTGCTGTTTTTGCGGAGCACCCAGGCCTCACAACTCATGCGGTGCATGATGTGGATGTAGATCACCCACCCTTTAAATCAGTGCCATACCGAGTCCCTCCTATCAAACTCCCAGCACTCAGGGATGAGTTAGCGTATATGTTGGATCGGGGCCTGATAGAAAAGGGTGCAGTTAGGTGGACATCTCCCGTCAATCTGCAGCCCAAGCCTGATGGGAAAGTTCGTTTTTGTATTGATTTCCGGCGGTTAAACGGTTTAACCCCCACCAATGCTTACCCCCTTCCTCGTGTGGATGACAGTGTCGACAAGATCTGAAAGGCACAGTATTTGACCAAGGTAGACCTAGTGAAAGCTTACTGGCAAGTGCCGCTGTCGGAGCGAGCGAAGGAGGTTTGCGGGTTTGTGGTGGATGGTAACACCTACCGTTGTAACGTCATGCCCTATGGACTCAAGAATGCACCAGCGACTTTCCAGAATCTGATGAATGACTTAGTAGCAGAAATCCCTAACTGTACTGTGTATTTAGACGACGTGATAATTTATGACGATGACTTTGAAAGTCACTGTGCACACATTGAAGCCTTGTTTAACAAGCTTAGTGAAGCGGGCTTGGTGGTGAATCTGGGAAAGTGTGACTTTGTAAGGGCAATTGTGCAGTATCTAGGATTTGTGGTCGGGAGAGGCCAGGTTTGCCCTCCTCAGAATAAGATACAGGCTATCAATCAGTTCCCTAGACCGACCACCAAGCGGCAGATTATGAGGTTTTTGGGCATGATCGGGTACTATCGCCGCTTCATTCAAGGATATTCAACTATGTTACCACCTCTGACTGACTTATTAGCGAAAGATAAGAAGTTTCTGTGGGCGCCGGAGTGTGAAAAGGCATTTTCCCTTGTTAAACACCTTTTATGCACTCATCCAATACTCAGGGCCCCAGACTTCGACAGGCCGTTTCAGTTGGCAACTGATGCCAGCGGGGTTGGGGCTGGTGCCGTCTTGATGCAGACAGACGAAGAGGGACTGGAACACCCAGTAAGTTTTTTCTCCAAATAGTTTAATTCGGCCCAGAAGAATTACTCAGTGGTGGAGAAAGAATTACTGGCGATAGTGCTGGCGCTCAGGCACTTCGAGGTGTATGTTCCGGCCTATGGACCACTCGTGGTAGTGTATACTGATCACCACCCTCTTAAATTTATCAATCAGTTTCACAACCGGAATATGAGACTGACACGGTGGTCGTTGATGTTACAGGAGTACAATTTAGACATTCGCCATATTGCCGGTAGTGATAACGTGATTGCTGACTGTTTATCGAGGGTGGAGGATCCAAGTTAGGCTACCACAGGTGTGCTGGTTTGTGTGGAGTAAAATTGGCTTGCCCCTGTAGTGCAGCCGCCATAAACATATTAAAATGATTTTTTTTTTATAAAAACTCTTTCTTTAATAGTTAAATTCTTAAGTATGTTATAGCTGAAGTTCTGAGTCGAACCTGTACTTCTCTCAGAAGGCTGGGCTATTAGAAGCTCGCTCTAGGAGCATAGCAGTATGAATTAAGCTATTGTGTTGGGAGGGGTTGTAATTGTTTGATGAGAACTGAGCTTTGCCTTTCTTTGTTGCGAAGTGGTTAGGGGTGGCGAGTCTTATCGGAGTTCTGCTTGTCAGATATGGAGCTCATGGTTGAGCGTCTAATATCTTGGGTGGGGTGTGATGCCTGCAGCTTAGCAGAACGCCACGTGGGCTCAGCCACTCGCTTGGCCACTCGCTAACACTCGCCAGGGCAATGAATTTGGCTACAGTCTATCTACAATGTTATACTTTCTTTCTTGTGAATCGTCATGTCACGGGCAGTATAGAAGTGGTCTTTATTTTCGTCTGTGACAATGCATTTTATTTTATATCATCAGTTATAAGTTTAATGTATAAGACTGAATGATACAGCTAGAGAGTGTGAGTGAGTAAGTGCAGAAGGCAGAGTGTTGTGCGCGTAGTGTTACGCGTTGTCTCGGTGACGTCATGCCACGGCCGGGCCCTCTGAGTGGCTGGCCGCTTTGCCGCCCTCCTGCTGCAGCAGGAGGTAGTTCCCCCGCACTCCTTGCTGCCTTTATGCCTTCCTTGCTCAGAGCTTGCTTGACCAGCATAACCTTCACACCTCCCTTGCCATCTGTCCCCGACTTCCACCTATAGAACACTTTCTCTCTCTCTCAACTTCTTACCTCTTATTTTTCTAATCTATTTAACATCAAAACTCCCCTTTGGTTCTGCACGATTTCATATATCGGCCATCGTATTATATGCTGAAGCTCTCAGACATTTCATGTTTAGTTAGACATTTTGGAGGGGTTAACATTTTGTCTGTAGAGGTTCGACACACTTGCGGTGTCTCCCTACCTACTTCTTGGTTGTCTGCTGGGCTATTTAATACTAGACTGGGGTGAGGCTATTGGTGTTGTGATTTCCGATGTGTACCAGGTTTTGTTGAACTTGTACAATCGCAACGGATATGTGGGAAGCCTAGGTTGTCTTTCTGACTGTGTACCTTGTGAGTTTAGCACTGTCTTGCGAGTGAGGGCTTTTGCCTCTGCCACCCAACACTGTGCTAACTCGTTTTGCTTTGACTTGAAGAGGGTCGCCAGGAGAGAACCAGATACTAGCGATCTGGATCTCTCAAGAGAGCACCCCGTCATTTAACGTGATTTGGCCGTACAGTCTTAAGGACCTCGCTAGGCTACGAGCCGCTTGCTCAGCCATTGTTTCCTAGCCTACGACATCCCAGCTAGACTTTATTCGCCTAGCAGACACCCGATTAGGATTATAAACTCTTATGTTATGTATGCAGCATTTTTATTCACGTTGAGTGTAAGCCTTGGTTGTTGTTGAGTTGCACAACCCGAGCAGGCTTTTGCGTTGCCTGAGGAAGTACTAGTTTTGTTGTTGGAGATAATACTATTGCACATTTATCGCTCTTCCCGTGCCAGTTAACACTGTATGTCCCTACACTTGTCATATCTTGTTCCTGCTTTATATAACAGTTCAAAATCCGATTCGATCATCTTAAGCAGCATCAGACTTTCTTCAGAAGATTCCTGTTCGATTCTTTAGGACTTTCATTCACTTTCTTTAATATAGGAGTGACAGTTTATTATTGTTTAGAGTAACTTTAATTATACCATCTTCTTGTTTGAATTAAATAATTCCAGTAATTTAATTAAGCTCTATCTTTTTCCTTGTATACATTATTAACGTAATTGTATGTTGTTGTGATCAGGCTGTATCAGAGATCATCAGCCTGTAGTAGTAGTGCATTTATACCGAGTTATAGGATACCCCGCTATCGCAGCTTTAACTCTGGAGGGTATAGGTGTTTTTGTGCGCCGGCATTATAAGTTCGAGCATTGGATCTAGTGTTACCGTTGTGGCTGTGTGCCTTTCTAGTCCAATGATTAAGAGCCCTTGTTTTATACGAGTCCCGGTCGTAACAGCTGGATAATATACAAAATGCCCACACTAATCCCAACTCAGCCGATGCAGCATAAACGACGCGCAAAAGCTAGAAACCGCTCTGGTTGTGCTAATATTAGCGAAGACCTTGCTAAACTCATTAGCAGCACTGCGTGGGAGGCATTGGAGTGCTGCATAGATAATAGATAGATAGAGTGGAAGAGTAGAGTTCCGCGCACGTCCTAAAGGTAGCACCTCCCCGTGGCTTAGCGGATAGCGCATCTGGCTCACAACCAGAAGGTTCCTAGTTCGAGACCCGGGCGGGGAAGAGACATTTGGGCAAGTCTCTTAACGGTGTAGCCTCTGTTCACCTAGCAGTATAAATAGGAACATGGTGTAAGTGGACTAAGTTGTGACGTCCCATCTGGGGTTGGTGATCGGTTACAAGGTGAGATGGGTATTGTACTGGTCAACCTAAGCTACTGGTCAACCTAAGCCTTCGGGTGAGACTGGTACCGTAGTGAGAATGGTACCGTACAGATTTACCCTAAGCTTTCGTTTCCAAATGTCGCCAATTGGCTAAAATACAGACTACACACACATCCACAGCCATTCCAACGATACACAAACACTTAACATGCATTTCACGCAATACATTCCCAGTAAAGGAGGTGCGATAATAATGAGCTTAGCTCGCATTGCGTGGATTCCCCTTGACGAACAAATGAGTGAATAACCTCTGTCGTGGGGCATAATATTATATTCAAAAGACCTGTGATTACTCATTAACCCTCGTGCCATGGGCCCTTCGCACCTTTAAATTTTCCAGCGAGTCCTAGATCTGGGAGAACCGTCGAATTCTTGGGATTTTGGTGTGCTTATAAATACGCACAAAAATGGCCTAACCTAAGTTATATATATATATATTTATATATATATATCCAGCGGCGGTAGTCGTTGTTACCTTGCGATGGGTGAAAACTAGAAGTCTCTAGACCAAATGGTTCAATGTTTATGATGAAAATAAGTATAAGTCAGTATGACGATCGATAGCCCAGGAATCCGTGTTTACCTCCCAGTTTCCGTCATTTATCGATACTCATATCTCTGCAAATAAATTGCTTAATCAAGTTTATATACAAACCAGAGGCAGATATCGGTCTTGCGATGGGTGATGACTAGAACACTGTACATTGAGCGGTTATTGTGTGAGGTGGTAAATATGACTGAGTGTTTGCCGGAAATACCGAGCGTCATCCGAATGCGACAACATGGTTTTGGCGGCTACGGCTATGGTCTATTTATATTCGTTCAACAATGTATTATTGATTATGAATTATGTATTATGTACTAGATAATAATATTGATTATATTGATCATTGACAGCACACCTACATCAGTGGAATGGATTTATCCTGCTCGTCTAGTAGGGATTAAGTATATTTTCTTATGAATCGTTGGCTAGGGTGTGCAAACCATCGCCCAATACTGCAATGTTAATTTTGTGGAATTATCAGCATGGTGTGACGAGGTGTACCTACTAACCAACCACCTTCGTCTGGCAGCAGCCTACCAGCGGGCGCGGGAGAGACTGGAGGAGATGGGGGCCGAAGTGAGGCCAGGGACTGCTGGACTATTTATCTGGTTTAAGGTCAAGTCCTTCATGAACCAACACACACACAAGGAGGATCAAGGTAAAGTTAATTGGAAACATTGAAGGTGAATTTTAAATGGTACTAGCCCAACTGCCCTCTGGACAATAATTATGTTACTGGACAATTCCTCTCTGATATTTCTATATTAAGGGAGCCCACCTCGCTTTTTTTATCTTTCTCTCCCTCTCTCTTTGGCTTGTATCCATTCGTCCCTATTCAACCTACTGTTTTAAGACGTTTACCCTTTAACACCTTACGAGCGGCCTATGCGGTTTATTTATATGTACCGCCCAGCGGGGTGTTTTTAGCCAAAATACGGCTGTATACGTGATCATTTTCATGCCTAAATAAGACCCAGAACGTAAAACAAGTACCTATCCCTGAAAGGGCATAAACAGAGCTTTCGAATGACACCATAACGATCCTTTTATGATGGCTAGTTTTCTTGCAATAACCGTGCAACGCGAGTGCAAAAAGCATGTAATTAGCCACTTTCCCGATACAATTCCTTATATAGCGAGTGAGAGAGGGAGGAGGGAGCTGGGATTCGTGTCAGTATGTTCGCCGCGGTGGTCTGGAGCAGTCATACGCTCGCTACTCTCCTGCCACCACTTGTCTCTCTCTCTCAGCAACATTACGTGCTGAAATTGCCACTCGACCTATGTCGAGCGCCGCCAAATAGTCCAGCTTTATTTAACTCGACTTATGTGGTGAACCGCTAATTAAGGGTTAACCCAGGAAGTGCGATAATCCTTCCGGAAGCCACGGTATTTTAACATGTATAAAAATAATCCACCTTCAAATATCCACCTTCAAATAACCACCTTCAAATATCCACCTTCAAATAACCACCTTCAAAAATCCACCTTCAAAAATCCACCTTCAAATATCCACCTTCAAAT
The DNA here is from genome assembly GCA_032716605.1 of Paralithodes platypus. NCBI lineage: Eukaryota > Metazoa > Arthropoda > Malacostraca > Decapoda > Lithodidae > Paralithodes > Paralithodes platypus. The sequence goes on along the minus strand of CM064501.1, from coordinate 32,182,710 downwards.
AACCACCTTCAAATATCCACCTTCAAATAACCACCTTCAAAAATCCACCTTCAAAAATCCACCTTCAAAAATCCACCTTCAAATATCCACCTTCAAATATTGTGCCAGTGCCGGGAAATCTTTCAAAATTAACCACTTGCGAGTTTCAAGCTATAAGGAAGTTGGTGCTGTAAACATCGATACTAAACAGAAATGCGATAACAATTTAGCTTTCTGATGGTTAGCAAGCATAGTGAATTTGGTTGTATATATTAATAGATGCACTAAAGCCGTATTTAAGCTAGTAATTCTGTTAAATATCGATGCCCATAGCTCCAACTTCCTTATAGCCTGAAACTCGCAAGGGGCCAGTTGGATGACACTTATAGAAAGTAGAGGCATTACTCCATACCACATCCTCCACTCCTCTCCTCCTTAACACCTTAAGAGCGGGTGGTGGAGTATATTTCACTGTGCCGCCCAGCGTTTTTTTTTTTAACCAAAAATGGGGTTGTTCCGTGCTCTTTTTCATGCATAAACAAGACCCAGAGCGTAATACAAGTATGTATCCCTGAAAGGGCGTAAATTGAGCTTTCCAATGACACCCGAACCATCCTTCTACGATCACTGGTTGTCTTGCAACGATCGTGCAACCGAAGGGCAAAATCGCTAACATACGGTAATTTCTTTATATAATTACGTATGTAGCGAGGGAGTGAGGGTGGATGTAAGGGGAGTACATCTCAGTCGGTCCACGGCGGCCGTGGCGAGCAGTTATGAGGTAACCCATGCTCCTCCCGTCGCTCGTCTCTCTCTCAGACCCAATATTGCGCCAAAATTGCACACAGACTTAAGTCGGGCCCCGCCACATAGTCCAAATATGTCGATACGGACTTAAGTCGGGCCCCGATAGACAAGGGTTAAGGGGGAGATTTCCAATTGAGGGATTTTTTTCTGGACCCCTTTCTCCCTCATGTTTAGCCCCATTGCATTTGAGATTTTAAGACATTCACCCTAGTAGTTTGGAAATTTTTAGATATTTTGCCCCATTTCTGTCAATTTTAAGACCTTTCGTGCCATTAACCCTCTCACGACCATATGACGCAGAGTTGCCAGATTAGCAATAAGAAATAGAGTTATCTCACTCTTATAATTACCTCTCCAAAATTAGTTTTCTGCCCACAGCTAACTCAAAGACAACTGCAGAGGTTAAAGTAACTAAACTAAAGGTTTCTAAATACCCCTGATGGTAACGAAGGATTTAAATTTTAAAGTATTCCTAATAGGCTCAAAATTGTGTCAAGAACGTGAGAGAGTTAAGGTGTCGATTTTTTCCTGGCGAGCGATAGCGAGCCTGCAATTTAACAGCAACCGGCCGGAACATTTTTCTACTGAAAACTGTACAAAATTATCTTGAAAGGGGGTCTAGGGGGTGTAATTTTAAGTTTGATGAAAACGTAGGGAACAAACTAAATAACTTCCCCCCCCCCTCCCTCTTTCAACTTGACCTATTATTTTGTACAGGTTCTAGCAGTTCATGGGTTAAAGAAATTATCCTTATCCTAAATTATTGTAACTCAAATACTGGGTGCGAAGGGAATTTAACCCTCCTGAAAACTTCCCAGGTTTTGAGATGCCTGGCACGGGGCTCGAACCCTGGATGGATTTTAACCCTTCTGAAAACTCCCCAGGTTTTGAGATGCCTGGTGTCGGGTTCGCAATGCCCTCGAAAAAATCCCGCAACCCCAATACTGTACTACCGAGTTGATGTCTGGGATAGTGTAAAATAGTTGTTGATGGCGAAGTCTAATAAACCCATCACGTGAATCACCACGAGACTATCACCTGGTTCTTTCAAGGAGAGCTAAGGTTACTATCCTATTGTACGTCCGTGGTAGTATAGTGGGTTAGCGCGAAGGTCTGGTTGACCTACTGAGGTCACTAACCAGGGTTCAAACCCCTCACCAGGCATCTCAAAACCTGGGGAGTTTTCAGGAGAGTTAAAATCCCTCCAGGGTTCGAGCCCCGTGCCAGGCATCTCAAAAACCTGTGGAGTTTTCAGGAGGGTTAAATTCCCTTCGCACCCAGTATTTCATTGGTGGCAGCGGTGGGATTTTTTCGAGGGCATTACAGTAACCTAACCAAACATCACTTAACTAAACCTATTCTATTCTAATGTAGTATATATCATTCTTGTGCAACTTAATCCTTTCAAGCTCCAATACGTATTTCTTGTTTTGTTTTCTGGCTAACATTAGAAGTTTGTATGCACATTAGGAAGGGTGTGTGGAAGTCGGAGGGTTAATTGAGACGGCCTTTACTCCTATAATTCCCACAGTTCCTTCCTAAGCTGCATGAAATAGTCTATATTTTAGAATATACTGTCAGAATGCGTCACGATCTTCAAAAGGTTAAATCTCTTCTCGCAATAATCTATCTAGACTAATCTAAATCAATTTCAGTTAACTACTCTATCCTATCGTAACATAAGCCTACTCTTTTCGAAATTGAGTGAACTTGTTATTATTAATATTTATATATTTTTGTTAACCCTTTCACGCATTTATGACGTAGAGGTTGCCAGATTAGCAATAAGAAATAGAGTTCTCTCACTCCTATAATTACCTGTCCAAAATTAGTTTTCAGCCCACAGCTAACTCAAAGACAACTGCAGAGGTTGAAGTAACTAAACTAAAGGTTTCTAAATACCCCTGATGGTAACAAAGGCTTTAAAGTATCCCCAATAGGCTCAACATCGCGTCATATGTCGGAGAGGGTTAATTAGGGGAATGAAAAAAGAAGGGATACATTTAGTGAAAACAAAATCCATGTACACAAGTAGCTCTTCATTCATAAATAATAATGAGTGATATGTGACTTAGTCACAAACTCTCCAGCACCACCACCACCCACAGTCACCAATCCAAACTCCCAAGGCACACCAGTGTATTAAAAAATCTGCAGGAGGGAAGATATATTAACTCTGACAATTTATATCTACATTTTGGCATCAATTCAAGGCAAAACATAAGTTAACAACAAAATCCAACCTTTCCTTAATTCCTTCAGGATACGAGGATGCTCTTCTTCCTTTTATTCTGGCTATAAGCATATTATATTTAATTATATTACTCAGCATAGGAAGTAATTTTTGGTATATAAAATATACCTTTGATTCCTAAAGAGCCTCCTAAAGCTGAATACAATTATCAATAGTTAGCAGCGTAAAATATATAAATGTGGCATGGTATAATGAAATGTGGTCAAGATGATGTCAAACCACTATAACTCCCTGGACAGGCCAGATTAGGTTCCTGGATCACATCAGAAGACGTAAGCAACTGTATAGCTGTTCTCTCCAAAATATTAGTTAGTTAAAATAGGACTTCAGAGGCTATCAACCCTTATGGATTATTAAGCCAGCACACTGTAAGTCAAGAATAGCGTCAGGACTGGAGCCCCTTTTCGAGAACTCCAGTTAAATTGTACTCTCCCAAATCAAGTGCCGTGTATAAATATGGTGTCGTCATCTAGTTGTCAGAAGGGAAGCAACCAACACCCTGAAGCTCCACTGAGACCATCTACTGCGACACATATGAAGCACCTAACATCTCAAAGCTTCAATCGAGAATTCCCTCGGGGGCCTAGTAAGAGTTAGGCTACTGACCAGCCTACAGTTAAATGGTTGAAGACAAAAAAATTGCTGCTCGAATGCCATACAATAGTGTTGATCTGGTGTTAGACTATATTCGGAAACAAAGAGTAGCTACCAGTGTGGTGGGTAGATATCATTCTTCCCTGTGAGTTTGTAAGAATGGTAAAGTCTGCCACCTTCTATTTGCTATACTTGCATAGACAGTATATTGGCCCCAAACCACCAGACAAAGTGAGAGAGGGAAGAAAAGCACCAAGGAGGGAAATCAAAGAGATGAAGCCCCACACGCACCAGCAACCACTGCCACCTCGCCACCAAGACAAGAGGGCACAAGCGACTCCTCACCACGCTTCGCTCGGGTCGCCTGAATCACCCAGGCACTTCTCCCGACCCCAGGAAAGAACATACCTATGAGGACGGCACCTACTGATTATACACTAAACAGAGATAACCCCTCAAGACGTGGTGATGAGAAATCCGTGCATAAAGAACACACGACCTGCCCTTCTTGCTCTGAGACGCACCACCGCCGTGGCGCGGATTCCAAGAAGGGCTACCGCAGCCGACCCAGACCCTCCTCCACGCACAGCCGTCACTCTAGCTGTGAAATGCCCCACCTAGGAGAACGATGGAAGTGGTAAGACCATCTCAGCCCACATCATCATCAGCAGAGTTGGAAGGATATCAACACCACACTGGTAGGGTTGATAACCAGAAGACTAGGGACTATTAACCAAGAAATTGCCTTAAGGGAGTAAGAACCAAGATCTTTACATTGCCTTGGTACAGGATTTACTATACTTAGAGTATGCAGGACCGACAAGCGCTCTATTTCTAGTAAACCTACACAAAATAGTAAGGCTGATGGAAGAGCAGAAGACACTGGTGAAACGGCTTTCTTCTCAGTCAGGACTCATAGTGGAGGGTGTAAGACACTGGTGAAACTACTCCCTATTACTTAAGTCCTACGATACAAGAGTGTAAGACACTGGTGAAACGGCTCGTACTCATTTAAACCCAAGATCCAGCATCATAATCTTCCAGAGATAATCCTGTAGGAAGTCTGGGTTAGAGACTCGTAGTTGAGGTTGTAAGACACTGGTGAAACAACTCCCTACTTAAGTCCTGCGATACGAGAGCGTAAGACACTGGTGAAATGCCTCGAACTCGTATAAGACCTCAACCCCGCAGATCTCAGAAGACCCCCAAGGAAGTCTTTGCCAACTCTGCAACCGTCACACGGCAGGATCAACACCACGGACCAGGATGTCATCAGGAATGCAACGCAGCCACATCTTCGAAGACCGTCGGAACCTGCCAAAGATCTTCCCCTTGAGACACCTAGTGGATCCTTGATCGTGCTGTTATATAATTACCTATCCATGTCTGATGTAACGTTGCACCTATAATCATATGTTACTGTGAAATAAGAATAATCCATGTTTGTACTCTGTGTTATATTTTCGTCTATTGACTTCATGCTTGTCTTTGTGTTGGTCTCCTTTTCCCTAGTCAAGTAAGAACCTACCTAATTAGTCAATACAACCCCAGTAGAAACCTGGTATAACACAAAGATAATGCAAAATTGAGATTTCTGATCATAATTATACATAAGATGCAGAGATCCAAGCTAAGAGTCTGAAGATTCTTACCTTGTCTCTTGAAACACTGCAAGAGTAGAGACCTTATCATTACAGAGACTGGCCAACTTCCGCCATATTGGCATCACTGGTGTCATTAGTCTATCTTTACATTTAACACCTTCTGTACCGGCGACATCTATGTTATTTTATTTCAGCTACATTTAGATGATTATACAAAGGTTTGAAAGGATATACGATAGCTAAAAGGATGTATTGAGATAGTTTGTAACCTTAATTCTATTGTGTAGACGTCCTTCCTAAGCTGCAGAAAATCGTCTAATAGTTGCCAGAGTATAAGGAAAAGGACATTACCAGTACAGAAGGGGTTAAATATATCCGTACCTGAAATAACTATTCAGCAATAGGAACTACTGGTTCAGGCTGTAGAGTTTGGTCTTTGGATCTAAATTCTACATAATAATAAATATTGTTATACCAGGTTTTTACTGGGGCTGTATTGACTTTATAGGTAGGTTCTTACTTGACTGGAGAAAATGAGAACACACAAGAACACAAGCACGAAGGTAATAGAGGATAATATAACACAGAGTACAAAAATTGATTATTCTTATTCACACAAAATTATATGGGTAGATGTACAATGTTACATAAGACAGGGATAGGTTCTAAATAGCAGCACGATCGAGGATCCTCTAGGCATCTCAAGGAGAAGATATAGGCAGGTTCTGATGATCTCTAAAGACGTTGCTGCCTGGTATTACCTACGACGTCCTGGTCCATGAGGGTAGTTCTGTCGTGTGACAGTGACAGAAGGTAGGCGAAGACTTCCTTGTAGATCCTCTGAAGACTGTAGACGTGAGGGTCTACATGAAAACGAGCCGTTTCACCAGTGTCCTACGCTCTCGTATCATGGGATTAAAGTAAGGAGCCGTTCCACTAGTGTCTTACGCTCTCTCTTACAATCCAGACCTAGACTTCAGAAGGTAGGGCAAGACTTCCTTGTAGATCCTCTGAAGACTGTAGACGTGAGGGGGCTACATGAAGCCGAGCCGTTACTCCAGTGTCTTACGTTCTCGTATCATGGGATTAAAGTAAGGAGCAGTTTCACTAGTGTCTTATGTTCTCTCTTACAATCCAGACCTAGACTTCTATGTGAGTTTCTAGAGGAACTTATATGATGGAATATTGGGATGGTTATGAGTACGAGCCGTTACACCAGTGTCTTACGTTCTCGTATCATAAGGACTAAGTAGGGAGTTGTTACACCAGTGTCTTACTCCCTCCACTACAAGTCCTGAATGAGAAGGAAGCCATTACACCAGTGTCTTACGCTCTTCAAACCAGCCTGCCTATATTTGTGGGTTTACTAAAACTAGAGCGCTTGCCAGTACTGCATACTCTAATTATAGCAAATCCCGTACCAAGGCAATGTAAAGATGTTGGGTGGTCACCAGCTTGATCCAACAAGAGTACGAGCATTTCCAAGGTACCTTCGAGGAATGTGTCGAGTAATTCCACAAGTGTCTTACTCACTCAAGGCAATTTCTCGGTATTATAATCCCAAGTCTTCCTCTCGGGCATGGAAGAGTAGCCAACATTCCATTTTCTTTCTCTCAGCCTAATGCAAAAAAATCTTGGTTTACTCACGCTTGTTCTACTGCTGTCCACAACAAGGAGGAAGCATTCAAACGGTACAGACGCCTTAAACTCAAGAATCTCATTCTTCCTATGTTTCTACCCGGAATCAAGCCAAATCTGTTCTTCGACTTGTCAAGCACTCTTTTATCAAATCAATAATAAATGCACTGAACTATCCAACTCTTGCTCTTCCCAAGCTTTCTGGCATCTAGCCAAAAACCTCTCCAACAACTTTTCTTCCTAGTCTTTCCCTCCCCTTTTCCACTCTGATGGCACAACCATCACTTCTTTCTCTGACAAAGCTGAACTCTTTGCTCAAACTTTTGCCAGTAACTCTACCTTGGATGACTCCGGTGCTATTCCTCCCTCTCCACCCCCCTCTCTCCTACTTATGCCTAATATCCTAATCTCTTCTAAAGATGTAGTTTCTACCCTCTCTGGGCTTAATACTAATAAGGCGTACGGTCCGGACTGTGCTTCCGTGCTGACCCCCTGACTAGGCAAACTCTTTCGTCTCTGTCTCTCCTCTAACGTCTTTCCTTCTTGCTGGAAGTTTGCTCTCATTCAACCTGTCCCAAAGAAGGGTGACCACTCTCAACCCTCCAACTATCGTCCAATTGCCCTCATCTCTTGTATCTCTAAAGTTTTTGAAACTATTTTTGCTTCCAAATTTCTTAAGCATTTCTCTTCTCATAATCTGCTCTCAGATCGCCAGTATGGCTTCCTTAAGGGTTGCTCTACTGGCGATCTTCTTTCATATCTTACTAACTCTTGGTCACCCAACTTTTGGGACTTCGGTGAGACTTTTTCTGTTGCACTAGACATATCAAAGGCCTTCGATAGAGTCTGGCACAAATCTTTAATTTCCAAACTGCCTCCTTCGGTTTCTGTCCCTCCATCTGTGCCTTTGTCTCTAATTACCTTTCCGGCCATTTCATAGCTGCAGTTGTGGATGGCCATCGCTCAATTCCTCATCCTATCAACTCCGGTGTTCCTCAGGGCTCTGTCCTATCTCCTATTCTCTTTCTAATTTTCATAAATTATCTTCTCAATTGTACATCTAGTCCCATCCATTCATATGCAGACGACTCTACTTTACACCACTCAAATAGTTTTCCAGAATGCCGAAGCCAGCAGTCCCTCAAAAGTAAACGTAATGAAGCCATAAAATGCTTATCTTCTGATCTAGCTACTATTTCCAATTGGGGTAGAGAAAACGTTGTTACATTTAATGCTTCCAAAACTCAATTTATCCATCTTACTACCCGTCAGGAACCTCCAGAGGACTATCCCTTATTCTTCAACAATACAAAAAACAACCCTTCATCTTCCTTCAATGTTCTCGGTGTCTCTTTTTCTTCTGCTCTCACTTGGAAAGACCTTATTACCAGTCTCGCTAAGGCAGCCTCCCAGAAGCTGGGTGTGCTCAACCGCCTCAAGGGGTTCTTTACCCCTTCGCAGCTACTTGCTCTGTACAGGGGCACAGTGCGTCCTTGTATTGAGTATTGTTCACATGTGTGGGGAGGATCCTCTCACACCGCACTCCTAGATAAAGTAGAAAGGAAAGCCTTTCGTATCATTAACTTCCGTCCACTCACCAATTCTCTGCAATGTCTCTCTCTTCGCTGCAATGTTGCATCTCTCTCACTATTCTATCGCTACTACAATAATCAGTGTTCCTCGGAGCTTTCCCAGTGTATACCACCTCCTCTACGTAGGGTACGTAGTACCCGCCTTGCAACACAATCCCACCCCTACTCTGTGCAACTCTCCAACCCAAGAGTGAAACACTATTCTCAGACTTTCTTTTATTCAACTGCTGAGCTCTGGAACTCTCTCCCAGAATCAGTCTCTCCCTCTTCCTATGACTTAAATTGCTTCAAACTCTGTGTGTCCAGGCATTTTAGCTCGAACATCCCTTGATTTCGGCCCTGTCACTCTTTGAAATCTGGGGGAGGCACTCGCTGCAGGCAGTTATGCCTTTAGTCTCCCTCATTCACATAGAAAACAAATATATATAGTCAGCCGGTGCGATCTAGAATATCTTTTCAACTGTGCCGCTTCTGGATTTGGTTGTAGATCATTCAATTAGATGTCTTATCAATTCTGTCGTTCCTACCGGTTGCGTATCTCGGATCTATAAGGGCGGTTGTCCGCGGAGGAGGGTGTGTGTCGACGGCAGTAGCCCTTCTTGGAATTTGCGCCACGGCAGTGGTCTCCGGGCGCGTGGTGGTTTGGGCTTTATGGAAGGTTTTCCTTCCTGGACACTGCTGTTGGACTTCTTTGGTTTTGCTGGTGGTGTTGGAGGTTAACATCACAGTTAGGTCCTTTCCTGGTGTCGGGGGAAGTGGCGAGGTGATGGTGGCGACCCGGGCCGGACGTGGTGAGGAGGCTCTTATGTCCTCTTGTCTTGGCGGCGTGGTGACAGGAGTTGTTTTTGTACTGGTGCTTCCATCTCCTCTTTCGCTTTTCCCCCCCATCTCAAATATAATATCACCCCGTTGTTTACCTCATTATGTACCAGCGACGTACTGCTCGTTATGTTCTAGTAAATATTAGATGATATTATTCAGCTTAAGAAGAAACTCTTTCAATCAAAAGGCTACAGACTCTCATTCAAACCTTTTAATTACTACAAATTCTTCCTAAGCTGAATAAAATCATCTAATAATTGTCAGAATGTGATGAAAAGGACGTCGCTGGTTCGAAAGGATTAATAATTAGGGGACTAAAATGGCGTCCATAGAAAATATATAATTGTCACTCATTCTTTCTACAGGATCTCTATGCAAAAGGGGTCAGAGCCACTCACACTAAGCATATCTTGGACTAAAAGCATAAATATAGCACTTGGTGACGATGGTTAGTTAGTTATGTAGAGCAGATTAACCAGACCACTGAGCTCCATACGGAACTCTCATAGGTCTGGCCCGAAGGATTGGATCAGATTACTGAAAGGAGCTTAAGGCGATGCAAAAAACGGACGATAGGGGGGAAGGAAAATGACGGAGAATCGGATAAAAGGTCAGTGAATGATTTAGTACCAAAACAAACCGTATGCAGACGGGCAGTATCTGGGCAGTCAAAGACGTGGCGAACAGTTAGAGGGGAATGACAGGAGGAGCAGGTAGGGGGCGGAGTGCGGGGAGTGGACATCAAATAACCGTGAGTCAGCCTGGAATGGCCTATCCTAAGTCTAGTTAGTAAAACTTCCTCACACCATGGTGACGATGAACCTTTGCACTATGTTTCGAGCAAATTATTTACAAAATTCAAACAAAATGCCCACCCGTGTGAAGACAGCAGACGGCAATTGGTGTATTAGCCATTGTCACGAGGCCTCCAGTCGTCTGCCTACCCGTTCTATAAAAATATAATTAAATTGTTCTTTTGAACTTGGTGAATTTGCACTTGATGACATTGAGTTAAAGAACTCTTGGCTAATTCAAGCTGTGTCCGAGTACCATCTTTCAGTTACCAAAACAAACACAATACATATACTACACAGGATCGTCTACCAATCAGCTCTAAGCAAAGTTTTTAGTTCAAAGGGACCAAGCAATTATTGGACAGGTTAAACAAAAATATACTGTAGTCACAAAATTCATACCAGCCACTGCCCACTAATCACATTGGTCACTATTATCATTGTGGTCAGTACCCTAGCCTTCCTAGCCAACTTAACCTTCCTAACTGGGGGCTGCCACCTCCAGGCAACCGTTATGGCAGAGCTTTTTTTTATTATTAAATTTGGTATTAATTTGAAACAGTGACAAAATAGTCACATATATTTCTTTTGGGTATTGAGATATCAGTAGCAAAGGGATTTAATTTTGCGCCCGGTGTATCTGATCCAGAGAAGTTTTGGTTATTATAGGCTTGCACCAAGAGCTGCTGGCGGCGGGGGTGTACACAGCACCTGCTGAAGCTTTCTACTGTGACAACCCTGGCTGGATGAGGATCGTATTCTCTGTAAAGCCACATAAACTTGAAACAGGTAAGGAGAGCGGCTTGTTGTTGATGATTCAGAAAGGAATTAGAGAAGCTATAAATCTATACTGTACAAATTGAATGCTTAATTTAGAGAAAATTGTAGGCTACACATAAAAAAAAAAAATTCAATTGTTTTCATGTTCAAATTAGCACACATAAACGACGAAGCACGTTTTATGTGTATTATTCTTATAACAATTAAGCGTCCAATTATTACAATGTAGTGGCACAATGTTTCAATTAACAAAAAGTATTACAGAAGAAAGAGTAGGGCCAGAGGAAGAAAAATCTAAGAGAACATTATGTGAAGATGGGCCTTAATTTTCACAAAGTATCGCTTTACAGACCGACTCTCTGTATTGAGTCGGCCACCCCCAGCCATGGGGTATGTGCCCGAGTATATACAGTACATACATACATACATCATTGCTTTACAGGGTTTTAACCAGTAGGCCATCAATTGAATTTAATTTTGATTCCCCCCTCCCCATGCACTGTCAAATTTACTTAAATTGTTACTCAACCCTCACTCAATGTACATCAGTCTATAAATATTAATTATACCAAACTTAATTCCACCTTTCATTTCAACCACACTCAGCCATCCCAGTAGTCTATTTTAGCCTCAACTATCTATCTCAACAAAACCTAAACTAACCTAACCAGACTTATCCCTTTAAGTTTACCATTATGCATTCTTTCCCTGTAACAAGGGCACACCCTTGCCCTATCAATCAGAAGATTGTACAGCGATAAAAACTGCATCATTATTAGAAGATTGTATTAAGCATATCTTTATATGTGGCAAACACTGGATTCAGCTGGCCTCAAAGGCCTAGCAGGGCTGTCGAGACCCATGTCCATGTTATGGATGGAGTCTAAGGTGAGGGACCGGCTCGACCCAAAAAAGGACACAACCTTTAAACCATAAACGGATCGTCCTCAATAGAGGTTTTTGTGGTGCACTGTGACCGTCCTCAATAGATCCAGAGCATACAAAAAAACTTTTAAGCACCCCAGTGGCACTCAAAACAAAGAAATTTGTGATTAGGTGAGATAGTTCCCCTCCATTACTTGGTACCACTCCTTCATATATGTCCCCCCCCCCCCCCTCCCCCAACCTTTTCCCTCCTTTCCCCCCTCCTCAATTATCAGCAATTTTTAATTTTATCGGGTAATTTTCTGCGCAAATTTATCTTATGCGGTCTCTTTAACACAGGTGAGGCAGCTAGAGATCCTTGCAACACAGAGACTTCTACTCAGAGCCATCAGTTTCGCTCGAGAGCTCGGGAGGGGAGCATATACGCCGCCCCGGCTCTCGCCTCATGATACGACCGGGCAGCAATAATACGTCTTTTTCACCCCCCAAATGCTATTCCCACTTCTTTTATTGCTCTTAACCCTTAACTGGCGGCGCACATCATATGTCGAGTGAAAGAAATTTGGACTATGTGGCGGCTCACAACATAAGTCGTGTGGCATTTTCAGCACGTAATGTTGCTGAGGGAGAGAGACAAGTGGTGGCAGGAGAGTAGCGAGCGTATGACTGCTCCAGACCACCGCGGTGGACCAACTGACATGAATCCCACCCTCCTCCACCCTCTCTACATAGTGAATTGTGTGGGGAAAGTACCGAATTACATGGTTTTTGTACTCGTGTTGCGCGATTGTTGCAAGAAAACTAGCAGTCATACAAGGATCGTTAGGGTGTCATTGGAAAGCTCTGTTTATGCCCTTTCAGGGATAGATACTTGTTTTACACTCTGGGTCTTATTTAGGCATGAAAATGATCACGTAAACAGCCCTATTTTGGGTAAAAACACCCCGCTGGTGGCTACATATTATTTACCGCCTAGGCTGCTCGTTAGGTGTTAAATGTCCATATGTTCATATTAAAAGCACAATAGGTGCATATGAATAAGTAATAATTATTTATATAGTACATATGATGATTTTCGTCAGAATAGAACCAAATACCTTCACATGGCGGGAGGGTTTGAACTACCATAGCTTCTCACTTTACGAGTTAAGGCTGTTTAGAGGTGAGCAAAGCAAGCCCTTGTAGAGCATGCTCGACTAGTTACATATACATTTAACTTTTATATTGATAAAGGTCCTTCATGTACAAGCTATAAAGTCGTCTAGCGTTAGTAGAAATATAATGAAATAGGATGCCATGTTACTAAAAGAGTTAACCCCTGCTATTTTTCTTTCCCCCCCCCCCCCTCCCACGTCTGGATCGGTTGGAGGAAGTGCTGTCAGCCAGGAGGTCAATGTTAATACCTACTGTCCCAGTGACGTACATTGGCCGACAAAATAAAAAGTCACTCATCAGTATTACAGTAGTGACGGACGATGTCCTTCAATAATATGCGGTCCTTTTAACAGCCCGTACCAATCGGTGCCTGGTACCACGACGTTTGAGCACTGCTCTAAGACCTTGGCAACACTTCTCAGCTTATATCAAAGCCCCCACAGGCTAGGAGAGGCAATTTGTCCATTTTGGCAAAATTGCTTGGTACTGGAGGGTACATTTATGGTAATACCCTCTGGTACAGTAGGGGTTAAACTAATGTATTACATTAGGACGGGTGACCCCCCCCAGCCTCTTGTAACTCAGGAAATAGGTTGTTAGACTTCAAATGTTTGTTGTTTGATTCTTCCAAAGCGTTTTATATATATAATTATATATATTTATATATAACATAATATTTAACTACAAGACTCGCCAATATGAATACACTAAAGATGCCAATAAAGTTAATAAATAATAACATCATTAGTATTATGCTACGGGTAGAGTTTTGCAAGCTTGTGTGGTAATGTTCTCAAATATCGATATGATGTGTTCATTGAATTACCTCAGTAAATTTGTCAACGCATCTGCATCATAATTTCTCTTTCCTGTGATACCAATATGCAAATCAGATGCAGGAGGAGATTGCAGGCATCAGCCGAACAGTGCAGTACTCCTGGGGAGTACAATAGGTGGCTGATAAGGATAGCTGGAACTTCTGTTTCACTACGTGGCCTCCATTGCTGACCTATTCCATACCTCACAAAGTTAGGTGGCAACTCCAATTTGGCCTCCAAAACACCTCTCCCCATCAATACACTATACTACTAACAAATTACATACTACAGTACAATATCTTCTCAAACTTAAAAATTAAAAATGGCACAACAACGACCAGCCTTCAAGTAGGGAACCATAAATGCCCTCAGCAAGTTGACCCCTGGTGACGACTCATCAAAATGTAATGAACCGCTCATTATTTTACTTCTGCAACATTCATGAGCTTTCCTCTAACTTTGACTCTGTGGAACACCATCTCTCCTTCCAAATAACTGATCTTCTTTTTCTAACAGAGACTCAGGTGTCTGAAGTAACTTCCAGCAACCCGTACTCTGTTTCCTCCTACTTTCTCTATCCTAGTTTCAAAGCCAAGGCGGAATTTGTGTGTATGTGCATAACAAACTCACTTAATGCTCACTTGCTCTTGTGTTCCCGACTTCGACTCCTATGAATTCTCAACTCTCTGGCTGAAACTTTCCTGTCACTCTCACACTAAATATTTCTATTTATTAGTGGCCCCTCCATCATTGACGATATGCCTATTAATATAATAGCCTCCTTTCTAGCGCCCGCGGGTAGCCTAGCCAGTTTGAAACTCCTGCCGCGGGTAAAAGGAGTACTACATCAGAAGTGTAATGCTACTTCACTTATGGAATCGTCTTATGATTGGGATACACACTACGAAAAAACGTCGCAAAAAATAAAAGAGAAAAAATTAACTCAAAACTTGTTTTGCTATAGTTTTCCATCTCGTGGATTTCTTGTGCGTGGCTTCTCGTCCAGACTGTGGCAACCGAGATGCCATATTTCCTCCCTTTCCTTCCCCGTGTCCATCCCAATCGGACGTGAGCGCCTGTGTTCTGCCACATTCTTCGTTTGCTCGCTTCTAGTGAGTCCTTGCTCATTTGTATTTATCCGAGTTGTATTGAACAGGTTTAGACTAGCTAGCACAAGCTGCCCCATTGGCATGCCCGCAGGGAAGTGTTAAAATAGGGTACTATTGTGCAGGCGCCTACAATCCTTCAGGATCCGCGCCTCGTGTGTTTTTTGTTTATGTTTCTCTGCACCTTAGCTCTGCTATTAACTACTAGTTAGGAGGCTAATATATCCGCAGCATAGGCTTCTGACCGTCCATATGAGGCAGTTGCTCTATTATTATTATAGCAGACGCCCTGGTCTAAGAGTTGTCACATGTGGTGTGGAACTTTCCATAGTTCGAGCCTGCTTTTCCCCTCTCGTGGGAGCCCCAGCCAGATGTTGCAGCAGTGTCTTCAGGAGGTAAGGTAACTACATGGAGTATGATTACTACAAGCCTCGTTAGGGGTCTCCGTAGGGTCTAGGGGTTGCGTATTTATTAATAAATATTATTATACTATTTTATAGCCATAAGCTATTTCCCTCGTTTATTTGTGGATGTATATTTAACATGTAAACAGGGAGTCAGGAGACGTCCTGATGGTGGTGTGGGGGTGTTTCGGGGGGGACTGACTTTCACAAATAAGTCCGCCCTTCCAAAGTTTTGGCTCGTTTCCTTCCGGCGATCTTTCTACGTACTGACGCCTACCCTCGCCTCGCAGGCGAAAGGACGGAGCCAAAATATCCTGGCGTGGTGCGCTATACCATGAACATTCCGGCGGAAATGCAAAATTCCTAAGGGAGTAATCTCTGCCCGCCAAGCGAACTCGCCCAAACCGATAGCCTAGCACGGCATGACTTTCCTCGCCCGGCGCAACAGTCTAGTGGGGTTATTTCTATCTAGACCATAGTCAATAGATTGTTACTACGGATTAATTGGGCCAGTGGCACTTTGTCACAGGTAAGCAGTTCAATAGGAAATTAAGTTTTCCTAAGACAAGTCCAGCGGAAGGTTAGAGTAGCAGTGGGCTATAGCTAATTTTCCGGCGGACTTGAAGAATAGGATGTGTTAACACCTCTCAGGTTATCCTTATGAGCATTGATTCCTGGAAATTTTCCATTTCCAGATTTCATCACTCCAGTAGCAGCACAGGTAGCAGGTGAGGGAGCCGATCACGGCGGGGGGGTTTCGCTCGATCATGCCTCTGTTCACTCTGTGCGCTACAACTAACTGTCCCCTTCTCCCGGTTTTTGCTCATAAACTTTGCATCAGATGAGTAAAATGCCTCGACATATCTAGAGGCCTTTGGATATCTAAAAAGTGCGCCGTTTGCTCAGAACTCCGGTCAAACGTGTTTGAGAAGAGGGACCATTCATGCCTTGTAGCCCTTCAGGAGATTAAGACTATTTTTAATGTTTATGCTAAAGATGTGGCCCATAAGGCATTAATTTGTGAGGACGAAGCACTGTGGGACCATCTAGTGGTTAAATCGCCTGTGTTAAAAGCAGCGCCGGCTAAGTCGACTCCCAAATCGAAAACTAAGGCTAAAGTTTTGTCTAAGGAATTAGTTAGTAGTAGCGAGAGTAGCGACAGCGACGAGGCAACCACCCCCCCCCCCCCGACCGCCGCAAATGAGGACGATCTCCTTCGCCGAGGACCAAGTCTAGGTCTAGATCTAAGTCTCCTCCTAGACGATCACGCCAATCTTCAGTAGAATCAACGGCGAAGTCTAGTAAAAGAAGGCGGGAAGACTCTGTGACATCGACCCCGAAATCAAGTAGTGGACATAAAAGTTCCCGCAAGGATGAGACGCTTTCGCGGCGCTAGCCTACGCCAGCTCCGCAGCCACTTTCCTCCACCTCTGCCTCCGTGACTGCCCAATCAGGCAACTCGGAGACGGGGACGGGGGAGACCGAGTCGAATCCCAGGGAAGGGCTTAAAGAAACTATTAGTGAACCACAGAATACAATCTTTGCTATACCTAAGGTAAGTCTTACCGTGCCACGTACGGGACCACCGATAGTGTCACAACGGGTGCCGGCGGAACAACATCGGGGCTATACACCTTGTACAGTACAGCATTATGACAATTCTCAGGCTAGTATTATACCGGACTCACAGCCACCCGCCGTGATTAACAGTGGTGTTTGGAGACAGTCGGAGCCGGCACAGGCACAGTCTATGTTTCAGGGCCAAGACAGACAGAGGGTTAGTGATAATATTCCCTTGTCAGTCCCTGACTTAGTGTGGCCTTTGAATGAGCCGGTAGCAGAACAAAGGCAGGAAACGCCGGAGGTTGTGGAAGTGCCGGAGGAATTAGTGGAACTTGAAATATCCTCAGGACAACCAGTGAACGAGGAAGGGTATGAGGAGGGTTCAGAGTCTTCTCGGGGATCTCAGAGTAAATATGTGACTACAGATGACCTTAACGATATCTCACCTTGCTCCCCACATAAAATGCGAAAATACGATATCCACGTGGACGCAGATGCCCCAGACACCTCCACCCTTCAAAGCCCCCATAGACAGCTACACTGCAAACCTCTCAACCCAGTTAAAGTTACGACAAGGCCTCCATAGCGTGTATCTAAGAAAAATACTCAGAAGTTGCTCACAGACCAAATCATCATAATCAAGGGAGTCGAAATAACCTACGAGACTTGGGGAAAATGCAGGCTAACTATACCACCCATATCTCCACCACCAAGCCGCCCACACACGCCCAACCACACACCTACGCCACCCAGGAAACACTCTTCCAGAATGTCTGTGCACATCAAGAATGTCTACCTAAACAAAAATGAAGGGGGAAGATTCAAACTGAATAGTGTGGCCCAAGTCCATCAGCTACTGGCGAAACAGCAAGACACAAGTACACTCACACTAAGGAAACCAAGAAAACCTAATGAATTCTCCAGACAGTGGTACAAAGCCCTAATTAAGCTACCTCACAAGGAATTCCATCCCCAGCCACACGGAGATGACTTAGTTACACAACAGGATAGTGTTATGCCCAGATCTCCAGATCCACAGAGACTGCCTTCAGTGTAGAGTATGCAGACTGTCTTCAACAGAGAGGATTTACATCAGTCACCCAAGGAACAATCATGGGTTCGGCAGTTTTATACGATGTCTGGAGCGTTGCCATTTTGTTCAACAGTGTGGCAGCATATACAAAGGGCGAGCGGGACAATCAAGGTGGCTGGTACCACCACAAGTGCTAGTAGCCTCACCCAGTGCCACCCCTACCTCCCTTTTTGTAACAAAGAGGACTTTATTCCCAGCCTTCCCTATTTCTTCCACAACCGGCGAGGCAGACAGAATCCGGATGACATACTCAGGAGAGAGTATTAGACAGCACACCTGAGCCTTATTTTGAACAGGTGGGACTCTCACCACCTTGACTCAACGAATACCTCTCTTGAGTCACACTTGCCAACTACCTGTCCTAAGGCAAGTTTAACAGACCTCCCCTGCAGTAAACTCACCCATTTCCTATCGTGATTCATACTCAGCAACTACCTGTCCTGAGGCAAGTATAGCAGCTCCCTGCCCTGTACTAAGCTCATCGATTACCTATCGTGACCACACTCAGTGGCTACCTGCCCTTGGGATAATTTTGCGACTACCTGTCATAAACAAAACTCGCTGATTAACTATCGTAAGGCACCCCAGCTGACCAGTGATGAGAAGGAGTAGACAGAGACGAGAAAGGTAGAACATACCAGAGGACACCTCTTTGCCTTTTCCTTTTGCTAACCTGTTAATATCCATTCCCCCGTCAGTCCTTTACCTACTGCTCCAGGGAAATTACTAGAGTTTAAATAAGAGCTACCATAGTGCTTGTTGCTCCCCCTTAGCCGGGATATCTACCTAACGTAAAAGAAAAGATTAACCCAAGCGCTATCTTTGCCGTTTCCCTGATATACTTATATCTCAGATTTTTGTTGGTAATTTTCCACCAATTCCTATCGAAATACACTTAAATTCCAGTTAAAATAATAACACTTCCTCACAATACCCGCTCGTAAGTATAACAACTCGTCAAATAGAGCAAGCTCTATTCTGTTTGTTAACTAAGTATATAATTATCTGCTTATTGTTAAAGTTTTGTAATTGCCATTCTTAATTATGTTATGTTCACTCGCCTATGCTTTCTTTTGTCTAATAATTAATCTGTGACATCACGATCGCTCCTACAGCACGACGTAGGACGAGTAGATCGTATATTATAAGATTGTAAATAAGTTAAGTAAAAGGCCTAAGATGCTATTAAGCAATATTGCCATGGTCTTATGTAGTATATATGAATTTATCGTATATATTAATATAATTTATCGTATAGAGCAACCTAGATGCGGTACGATAATTTGGGCTCCTGGCGGTATGCCAAGGCAGCAAGGTGTGCTTTCGAGGAACGCCAGAGCCTTCACGAACACCAACCAGTTAACATCTAAATTTCCGCCCTCAGTTGATCGAGCTTTTGTGCCTCTAATCACAATACACATACAGCAATACACACAGCTACACCATCACGACGCTCTCATTGACACCATGAGTGACTGACAGATAAGCATAATAATCATGTCCATTCCCATGTAATAATTTATTCTTTCTTTAACTTGACTCGTGTCTCGGGACCGAAGTCTCGATCCCCATTGTCCACCGCCATATTGGGCAAAACGTTCTCCCTTGCCTCATTGCCACGTGGAACTATTGGTGAGCTAATTCCTGTCTAATATTAACCCTTATAACCTTACCCTATATATAAATTTATTATGTGAGACCTTTGGATATAAATCAGCTTGTTTCAGATTGAATTCAATTTGGATATGGAGTAGTTTTCATTTAGATTGATTTATTTGATTCATTATAGCTTAGTAATATTTAACTTCCATTGATAGTTTACCACATTGGTGCCCAGAGCCGGGATTTAGCTACCAGTAGGGGACTTTTCTTAGGCAATGAGCAAGGGATTAGCCCAGGGATGCAGGAGCAAGGACCCCGGAGGGGTGGGGCTTGGCTATCTTCCTGTACCTCAGGCGCCGGTACCTCAGCGAATAGCCATAGTAGGGCATTCATATGCAACTAGGCTAAGGGCAGCTGACGGAGGAACTGAGTCGTATCGGGCGTCGGAGGGGGAAAAGACTTTCAAGCTGACCTACTTCGGGGTACCGGGAGCAACCATTGACACCCTGAGAGCCTCCCCACAGTGGCAGGTGGTTCGGTTTAGGCCGCATATGATCTTTTTGTTTATAGGCGGCAATGATATACGCCCCGGTACAGTACCCAGCGAGTTAGCTGACGCTATCAAAGAGGTGGCGCTGGATCTGGAGCGTGAGTCCGGGGGGTGCTGTAAGATCGTGGCAATTGAGAGCCGGACGAGAGTCCGAGGGTTGTCAGCGGCGGACTATCAAGCCATAAAAAATTCTGTTAACCGCGCCCTGAGGTGTAGGTTAGTAGAAACGAGGCACCGCTTTGTATCTCTCACTCTCAGTATCCGGGACCTCGACCAGGATGGTGTCCACCTCAATTTAGACACCAATCAAGTCTGTATGACAAGACTGTAGGGCTAATGAAGCGTTGGCTAGAGAGGGACGCCGGGGTTATATCATTGCGCCTGCCTAAGTCCTGCATCCCACCCATCATCTTTCCCCAATAATTTTCTTTTTCGTTTCAGACTTCCTGTGACATATGACCTGACCTAACATTTTTTCTTGTTCAATATGATCCATTAGTAGATATTGCTATTTAGTGTACTATTTTTTCTCCATAACATAGAAGTCCGCCGGTTGGCGTCTCTTAACTAGACTATTAATTTGCCGTTGTCTTTGTAACGTAACATTTAGATACATAGCCTATAGGCTCACATGCAAAATGAATAAAGACCATAAAGAGACACCGTCTAGTGGGGTGCTGAGCTAAGCCCCTAAAAATCAAAGGGCGGGACTTCGAGGAGTATTAAATAGGCTAATTGTGGACGTCAACACTTTCATCACTACTGCTGAACTAGAGGAATTGGAGGCTACATTAGAAAACGTCCAGGCCACCCACGGTCGTATTACGGCTCTGAGTGAGGTGATTGTGGCTGACATGATAGAGGAGGAAGAGATAGTTACAGAGTGTGATAATCGCGCCCTCTATGACGAACCTGTCTTTAGAGCGAAGTACCTATTACAGCGTGCTGTCACAAGTGAGGCGATAATGAGGCCCATAGAAGGGCTGGCCCAAAACATACTGTACACCTCCCAAAGCTCAATCTTCCTACATTTGGGGGCAAGTTGACTGAGTGGTTAGCTTTTTGGGACGTATTTCGATCTACGGTTCATGAATCCTCTTTGGATAATGTCCGCAAGTTTCACTATCTGAAGGGACAAATGGAAGGAGAGGCCTTACATTTAATATAGGGTTTTGCAGTAGTGGGTGGTAGTTATCTTGAAGCGGTACACTTATTAGAGTCCACATACGGGGATAGAGAGCAGTTGAAGATGGCCCATATCGTTGCCTTGTTGGGGCTCGCAGAACCACAGTATAAGGTTGATGAGTTGACAAACTTCAGGGCAAATATGGAGTGCCATACTCGATCGCTAGACACCCTAGGGCTTACCACGCAGGAATTGATAGTCATTATCTTGCGTCAGAAGCTTCCTATGGCAATACTTGATAAGGTAAGATCATTTGAGCTGGGGGAGTTCAAAACTCAGTTCAGTAAAGAGATCAATAACCTACAGTTGAACAAAGGGAGAATGTATGTGTCGGGAGGGAGTGAGAATGTGGAGAAGAGGGGATCAGTAAGCATGACAGTGGGGACTAAAGAAAAGAAAGAGGGTGCGTATCAGAAACCTGCTCAGATTCTATGTAAGCTATGTAACAACAAAAATTTTTTTTTTTTTTTTTTTTTTTTTTTAAGAGACAATGAATCTAGGAAGGAAAAACACAGATAAAACAAAAAGGTCCATGTGCCTAAAGGCATCCTCCATTCATAAAATGTTTGTAACAACTGGATTTAAACATTTGTAGATTGTAAGTTTGTGGAAAGCAATTCGAGGGAAGTGAATTCCAAAGAGTAGTAGCTCTGGGGATAAATTAATTCTGATAAGCAGAAGTCCTGCATTGTGGAGGAGAAAGTGTAAATTCATGGGCGCTCTCAGCTGCCCTAGTTCTACGGGGAAAGATGTGGAGAGGCGGCACAATTGAAGCAAGTTCCTCGGAACAATTGCTGTGAAAATATCTTTAGAATAATGCAAGGGATGCAACGTTTCTTCGTATGGATAATGTAGAAAGGTCCTGTGTGATTGCAGGGTTATTGATTAATCTAATAGCTTTATTTTGAATTTTGTCCAACTGCCTCAATGCAACCACTCCACTTCCACCCAACAGAGGTGAACAGTAATCCATCTGAGAACGCACATGACTTTTATATATCACGGCCAACTGCTCGTCAGTGAAGAATTCTCGAACTCTGTACAGGAGTCCCAGTTTTTTAGAGGCATTCTTAGCAATGCTTCTAACATAATGTGTCCAGCTCAAGTTAGTAGTTAATGTTACACCGAGAATGTCAATGGAGTTTCTGCGTAAAACACTCAACAAATGAGACAAAACTAGCACAGGCGAAAAGATTGAAGCTATGTGTAGGTTGTCTAAGTAAGGAACATGGTAAGCAGGGACAATGTACTGCTACATACTTAAGGCCCTGTCGCCACTGCAAAGGACATCACTTTGATAAGTTGTGTCCTACTGCAGATAAAGTCAAAGACGTCAAAACAGAGGGTACTACAACTGTGGCACTAGGTAGCACGCAAGACACCACTATATTGCCCACAATACAGATTCCCATGGAAGGTAATGACAGTAACAAAGTTTGTCGGGTACTTCTAGATCAGAGGTCTCAACGTTCTTTTATAAAGAGGTCCGTACTAGTGGGACTGAAGCACCGAATCATAGGGGCTGAGACTCTTCGATCACAGGGCTTCACAGGGGTTACTGATAAGCAAGACTACGAGATAGCGGAGATTTCATATTTCTACCGTAAAAATCGGTACTTTATGACTTGTATCGTAGTAGACACCCTACCAGAATATGTATCTGTAGGTGTGAAGAAGGTGGAACACACATTACGAAGCAAAGGGGTTAACTTGTCAGATCCCATGGGAAATCAGAGTGAGGTGCATGTTCTACTTGGTGTGGATCATTATTATGATGTAGTATACCCTGGATTTAAAAAGATGTGTGGTGTAATTTTAATCCCCACTAAATTTGGATATTGCATGAGCGGAAAGGTGCATACTACACAGTCAAAGGTCCTGGTCGACACTGTCTCGATATATAGAGTCAATGTAACCGCGGAAGATGAGTTGGGAAGGAGGATTCCCAACCTAGTGACCCTAAGATGGCTGCCGAGCTCGACCTGGAACGACTGTGGAGATTGGATCACATAGGCATTAATCCTATGGAGACTGATTATGACTCGGAAGTTGCGCTACAAAGGTTTGACGAGTCTGTGTGCTACTGTGCCTCAGACAAGCAATATAAAGTTAGTTTACCCTGGAAGAACAGTGAGATAAGCCTGCCTACCAACAATGGTTTGGCATTAGGTCGCTTGCGCGCATTGCAGCGGAAATTGTTTAACGAACCGAGCACGCGCCAGGCGTATGACGATGTATTTCGGAGTTATGAAGATAGGGGCTTTATTGAGAGAGTCGATGTCAAGGAACCGTTTAAGAAGGGTAGGATTTACTATCTGGCCCATCATTGGGTAAGGAAAGACAGTGTCATCACACCAATACGGATGGTGTATGACTGTTCTGCCCACCAAGGACAACAACCCAGTCTAAATGACTGCCTGTTGATAGGTCCGTCCATGGTGTCGGACCTGTCTCAACATCTATTGAGGTTTAGGCTGGGAAAGTACGCCTATACCAGTGACATCGAGAAAGCATTCTTGATGGTCAAGCTAAAGGAGCAAGATAGAGATGTTACCCGCTTTCTTTGGTTCAGCGACATTAGCGACTCTGAAAGTCCAATCATAATATACCGTTTTCGGGTTGTACTCTTTGGGGCCACGTGCTCGCAGTTTTTGTTAAATGCCACAATCAGAAAACATCTAGCTGACACTCATGAGGACACAAGAAAACTATATCGCGGATTATATATTGACAATTTGCAGGGTTCTAGTGATAGTCAGGATGATTTGTTATATGTATACTGGCAAGCACGCAGATTGTTTGCGGATGCACATCTATTTCTCCGCGAGTGGGTTACTAATAGTGAAGATCTTCAGAGTTTGATACAGGTGGATGATACGGCATCTCTTAACCAGAAAAAGTCCAGAAATTTGGGGATGATCTGGCAACCTAAACATGACATACTAACTTTTCAAATAAGGTCTTTTGCTCAGCAGACAGGAGCGCACACCAAAAGAAGTCTGTTGAGCAAAGTTGCGCAATTTGTTGATCCTTTGGGTCTAGCATTACCTGTTACCATAAGAGCTAGGATTATAATGCAGGAAGTTAGGAGACGTAAAATAGGATGGGATGACAGTTTGCCCGAGGACCTGAGTGACAAGGGACATTGTTGTTGAATGAATATGTCATCCTATGTACTAAACCTATACCTCGTAAAGTGGCGGCGTTCGGTGACGTTACGTTACACACATTTTGCGATGCTAGCACCACGGCATACGGGGTAGCCATATATGTTGTTACTTCATTTGGGGCACATTTAGTTACAGCCCGGGCCAAGGTAACCCCGGTTAAAAAGGTACTGTAGGAGCGATCGTGACGTCACAGAGACATACGAGATCACAAAAGAGTCATATTCTATCGTATTTATACGATACACTCCCCCCACAAAAAAAGACCTGAACCCCACCTTATAATAATAATAATAATAATAATATTTATTCAGTCAGCAATTTACAGAGTTGGTACCACATAGTTTGTTACAAATATGACATGTACCAGCCTTGCATAATTCCAACTAAGGATAGCCCAATAAGGCCGTTAGGCGTATTTCCATTGGGGTCCTTGTGGGATTAGGTTAGCTGGGGAAAAGGGGAGGATAAAGAAATAGATACTTTAGAAAAAGTATTTCTAGGGGGTTATTTTAAGATACCTTACATCCTATAGTAAATATCAGTAATCCGTAATCAGTAAAAATTACAGTTTGGTTTGTCTATCTCTTATGTCGTATTTAGTAGTAGACATAAGCTTGGTGCTCCCTTCTCGCAGCTGTCCGGTTCAGGTGTTCCTTCAGGCTACGTCTGAAGGAATACAGTGTTCTCTTTTCACGGACTGACTGGGGTAGGTCGTTCCAGTCTTTGATGGCAGTGAAGAAGAATGTTTGCTTACCCTGTCCTTGGATTCTCGGGACCTTAAAATTTAACATAATGTTTCTTGTATTATGTCCACTCCTCTCATTTGCTTTAACAAAATCATTCTTTAGATACTCTGGAGCTCTGTCATAGAAAATTTTGAAGGCATTAGTTATCCTGATTTGTTTGGCCCTGTCAGAAACATTGAGCATACCTAGTGACTGAAGTTGTTCCTGGCCAACATGTGATCTGGGTACTAGGTTCAGCATGAACCTAACATTTTATTTTGAGTGACCTGAAGTTTGTGCTGTGCTGATTTAGATGATGCAGAGTACCAGGATGACACAGAATAGTCAAAATGACATTGAACAAGCGCTTGGCAGAGGGTCTTTTTGGTCGCCGCAGGCAAGCATCCCACCTGTCTATACAGGTATTTTATACGTGCTCTACACTTACTCAGGATAGATTCCAAAATTGTTTCACCTGACAAACTTGCGTCCAGTTTCAGTCCGAGATATTTAACTTGTGACACTGTTGTTATAGGAATATCATTACAGTTGACCGAGAAGCCCACAATGTCTTTCAGTTTGCGTTTTGTTCCACATAAGATGGCTTCCGTCTTGCCCAGGTGAAGAGATAGTCTATTGTCCACTAGCCATTCACTACATGATGCTAGTTCTTTGGAAAGTGAAGCGGCAATACTTATTGGGTCTTTTCCTGAAACCAGAAGCACGCTGTCGTCTGCATACAGTAGTAATTTACATGAGACGCTCAGTTCCATGTCGTTCACATAACAGAGAAAGAGTAAAGGACCAAGGATGCTTCCCTGCGGGACCCCACAGTTAATTGGCATAGGATCAGATATATTATCATCAATTTTGACTATTTGGGTTCTACCACTAAGATAAGATTTAAACCAGTTCACAGACCCTATGCCCATAGCTTGTAGTTTATTACATAGGATATCATGGTCTACTGTGTCAAACGCTTTTTGTAGATCAAGAAGAACCATACCGGTGTAGTTACCTTTAGACATTTCTTTACGAATGTGATCCGTTAAGTGGATGAGACAGGAGTCTGTCGAGTACATGCATCTGAAACCTGATTGAAACTTATAGAATAGATCATTTTGTTTGAGGTAGTGTTCAATTTGGGTGTATACCGCTCTTTCAAGGGTTTTAGATACTTGAAAGAGCGGTATACACCCAAATTGAACACTACCTCAAACCTACCTTAAACCTAAAGTTGCCCAGAGGCTATCTTCTGAAGCCACAAGTCGTCGGCGCCAGCAGCAGCGCGTCTGGGACGCGTCCCGGTCCGAGAATGATCACCATCAGTAGGAGGTGAGTCGTTCCGTTGAGAATCCTCGGACCCAGCAATAACAGGTGGAGCATCAGATTGCAATGCGGAATCGAGGTCCAAAGCGTACAAACGTGCGATAGGACGAACAGTAGTTCCAGTGGCTGTCTTCAATAGCGCCACCCACTCTGAGAGTCTGCCCCCTTGTATACCTCCAACACGCGGCCTAATTCCAGTATAAACGAGGACTATCTTCTTTAATTAAAACAACTTCACCAACTGTAGGTGCCGTTGGTCTACCAGAGGGAGTAACACTCCTTTCCCTCAATGCTAGCAGATATTCACTAATCCACCGTTTCCTAAAATCCTCCATTATCCTGGATATATACTGGTATCTCTTAGACACCGCTACCTCAGAGTACAATGAGGGATCCTCTAACTCTACTATGGACTGAAAATCAGATGGAAACGCAGTCAATGGTTTTCCATATAGCAAGTGAGCTGGCGTTAATGGTAGTGGTTCTTGCAGGTCGGTGTACACATATGTAAGCGGGCGATCATTCACGACTGCCTCTATCTCTGTGAGGACTCTCGTCAACTCACTCTTCTTTAATAGAGCACGTCCTACAACCGCTCTGAGTCCTGACTTTACTATGCCGACTCATCGTTCCCACATTCCACCAAACCAAGGTGCCTTAACTGGAATGAACCTCCATTCGCACTTCTTCTCTTCCAAAAAAGTGATGATAGTAGGATCACTACTCATATCCTTTAGATATTTTGATGCTTGGACATAAGTGGGAGCATTGTCGCTAAGAATGAGTTGAGGGAATGAACGACGGGCACAAAACCGTCTAAACGCCAGCATAAATTCTTCGCTAGACATATTATCACATAGTTCTAGGTGTACCGCTCGAGACGTTGCACAGGTAAACAATAATATATAAACCTTCTCATGCTCCCTCGTCTTCAATGCCCCTGTGTAATCTAATCCTACGGCTTGGAAAGGTTCTACGTGCTTTACACGGCATTCAGGAAGAGGTGGAGCTGGTCCAGTTGCATATGGTTTACCCTTTAGTCTCTGGCATATTACACACTTTCTTACTACGCGTCGAGCTACTTGTCGAACTCTGGGTATCCACCATGTGAGACGTAAATTTGATATAATATGACATACCCCATAGTGTTTTACTTCCCTATGTGTACGTATGATCAATAGATCAGTAACGTGATGTCTTGTTGGCATAAGTATAGGGCGGTTTGTGCCGTCTGGTATACCCGACCACTTCAGGCGACCCTCACACCTGATGAGGCCATTGTCTAGGTGCAACCTTAGTTGACGCACTATATTAGGCATTAATGTCTTATTCGAGCTTTTCAAGGATTCTAATTCATTGGAAAAGGTTTCTACTTGAACCCATTTGAGCAAAGTTACTTCAGCTGCTTTAAATTCACGAGCATCAATGTTGTGACCCCTGTTGCAGAGTTGGCCCGTTACTTTAAGCTTGAGATTGGATACATATCGCAATACCCAAGCTACAACTCTGATTAATTTATTATAGTCACCGAATCTTGCCCACTTTATGATAGGACCCGGTGGCTTATTTGGTTGGGCTGTAACTGCCACTGTTTCCAGTGGCAGAAGTCCCTCACCAACAGCATGCCATATCGTCCATTCACTTTCATGGAGCAGCCACTTTGGACCATGCCACCACAATTCGGACTTCATTAACTGGCTAGCCGTTATACCCCTAGTTATGAGATCACTAGGGTTTTCTTTTGTATTTACATAATGATAAGCAACATCTGGCAAAAGGGCTCTAATCTCATCTACCCTATTCCGCACATAAACTGGCAGAGACTTCTTTCTATGTATCCAGTTGAGTGCGACCTGACTATCGCACCATACGTGAACGATTTCACTATTTAATTCGCTCTCATATGCTGCGCGTACATGTTGCACCAGACGTGCTAATAGCAGCATGGCAGTCAATTCCATTTTAGGGATAGTCACGACGTAGAACGAGTAGATCGTATATTATAAGATTGTAAATAAGTTAAGTAAAAGGCCTAATATGCTATTAAGCAATATTGCCATGGTCTTATTTAGTATATATGAATTTATCGTATATATTAATATAATTTATCGTATAGAGCAACCTAGATGCGGTACGATAATTTGGGCTCCTGGCGGTTTGCCAAGGCAGCAAGGTGTGCTTTCGAGGAACGCCAGAGCCTTCAAGAACACCAACCAGTTAACATCTAAATTTCCGCCCTCAGTTGATCGAGCTTTTGTGCCTCTAATCACAATACACATACAGCAATACACACAGCTACACCATCACGACGCTCTCATTGACACCATGACTGACTGACAGATAAGCATAATAATCAGGTCCATTCCCATGTAATAATTTATTCTTTCTTTAACTTTACTCGTGTCTCGGGACCGAAGTCTCGATCCCCATTGTCCACCGCCATATTGGGTAAAACGTTCTCCCTTGCCTCATTGCCACGTGGAACTATTGGTGAGTTAATTCCTGGCTAATATGAACCCTTATAACCTTACCCTATATATACATTTATTATGTGAGACCTTTGGATATAAATTAGCTTGTTTCAGATTGAATTCAATTTAGATATGGAGTAGTTTTCATTTAGATTTATTTATTTGATTCATTATAGCTTAGTAATATTTAACTTCCATTGATAGTTTACCACAATGTCCATTGGTAGAGTAGAACCCTGTCTAATTAATGCAATATTGTGTACTATAACTAGCGCTAAACCGCTAAGTATACGGCATTATAGCTTCAATGGGTTATGCTTTGGGTAGCTTTAGTAAACAAGCTACCGACAGCACACAATCATCTCTTACCGTGGCAATATAATGTCGTGGGGGATCGATTAAGAATTCGGTAAACATCACTAATATATAATTATATAATTAGTGTACTAAGGTTGAGAACGTACCAAGAGAATCGCAAATTAACGGGAATCATTATAAAATCTGTAGGGTTTCCTATTACCAAATTTAAAGTTCGACCGCGCCCTTACTCTTCTGTATTTCCCAGTAGTTAACAGTCCCACTTTAGATTCTTTTAGAATTAGGATCACTAGTCATTATCTCCTTAATCCTTCGATAACTTGTTCCTTTTCCTAATCCATAATTGCGTTACACAATTCCCGCATATTATACTGGCCGAGAGCGGCTCTCTGCGAGTCCCACTATCTCAGTTCAGTCGGGAAGTAAGATGCCTTACTAATGGCACTTCCCTGAGAGTTTATGTTCTCCTTGTGACGTGCTCCTTTTTATTTTGTTCTCTAGTTACAATTCACTATCTTCTTTTGTTCTTCTGTAGTAGTCTTCTGCCTTCTCTTCTATCCTTTGTACTTCTGGATTATATTAGTCTTCTTTCTTAATTCTCTTCCATAGTTGGTTTTTATCTTTTCTTTTCTTCTTCTCAACTAATCTCTTTAATTTTCTTTTCTCTTATCTTCCACATATGGTTGTTGTATAACTGGCTCATTTACACTATGTAAACGTAAACTAGTGTTGTCATAATGTGAGCGCTCTGAATATTTATAAATAGTTACCATAATTATTCTCATTTTCTTTTACCAAACTGATAAAGAAAATTAGAACAATTAGGGTAACTATTTACAAATACTGAAATCGCTCCCATTATGACAATTTTTAAAACTCATTATGGTCACAAATATAATGAAGACAAAATATTATTTATCATATTTTACTTATTTTGATATAATTATGTTGTCGAAATAAAATATTGGACAAATCAACTATAGTGAATAATAATTGTAGTTGCGCAACATTAACTATCCTTTGGGCGTGGCTACAGTGTCAAGAGGAAACGGCAAAAGTTTGCTCAGTCATTTCGATTTAGTTCTCGAGAGCGTAGGACGCACTTAGGTAATCTTGAGAGGTTTTAAGCTACATAAACAATCTTAACAATCTTGTACTGTAGGCTATTTATTTTGGTAACTAATCTCCATTGCTGTCAGTATAAGTGTACAGACTATAGTATATTTAATTAAATATATTTACGTTTATTGTCTAAATTTAAAGATTTATAAAAGGTGATATAACCGTTCCAAAATATATATATATATATATATATATGCCTATATATTTGTTCAGTCACTATGAAGGGTCACTATATCCCTCTCGTTTATGATGACCATGGTAGGCCCCACATTGACTTAAAATTAGGTTGTCAAAGTGTTTTCTTTTTAGTTGATACAGGGTCCACACTTAGCCACATCAGTTCAATAGACTTTATGAATACTGGCTTGGATGGAAAGGACGTAAAATATTCATCTCGTTATCAATCCTATGCATTTTCTGACGTCTTACACGGGCCCAATAACATCACCACGGAGGTTAAATTAAAAAAATGTCATGATCCGAAAGCAAGGCAAAGTATCCTGGGGCTAGATTTCCTGCATCGCTACCGCTGTACCCTTGACCTTTCGCTAAATGACCCAATGTTGATCATTCCAAAAGGCTATTATCTACCCGAGCTAAGAACTCGCAATATATGCCAAACCTCCATAAAGATCAACGGTAGAAAAGTGAAGACTGTTGTTGACACCGGTAGCGACCAAACGTTTATGTCCCATGAAGTTGCTAGAAAATGCAACCTAGTCCTCGTTCCTTGCCGACCAATCTACTGTACATATGGGCAGGATCCTGCACTAAAGGATAGAACGTTCGTGTTCAGAGAGCGCTCGTCGGTGGTTGGGTTCAAGGGGAAGTTACTGAGTGGTAAGATGTCCCCCTACGTCAGTGAAGAGTACTGCTTTGGTCTGGTTATTGGTATGGATGTTTTGCTCGGAAAAAAAATACCTATCCGTCCCACGTGCGTACAAACAATTATAAATTTAAGAACAAGAACATAAAACAAATGGAAATCTGCAGAAGGCCTATTGTCCCATACATCTTTCGGAGGTAGGTGTATTATTCCTACTAGGGTGAATACAATAGATTAATTCATGAGACAAATTTATAGATTACCCCAATTCCCACCCACTGCATGACACCTACAGTATATAAAGGGCACTTTCTGTCTGTTTTTTGACGAACTAGTCCCTCAGTTTTCAAGATAGAGAGTCCATACATGGCATGCATATTAATGGGGTGCCAGAATAGGTTCCTCATCCCCCCCCCCCTCCTAACTCCCTTAGTTTTGAAGATGGAGAGCCCATACTTGGCATTAATACTAAGGGGATACCAGAATAGGTTTTAAGCAAAATATGTGTTGTCCCCTCATGCCGTGGGGGTGGGGGGGGGGGTCCCCCAACTTCCTCAGTTTTCAAGATGGAGATCCCATACTTGGCATGTGTACTAAACGGGTGCCAAAATAGGTTTTAAGCAAACCATGTTTTGTCACCTTATCCCTTGGGAGAAGGGAGGGGGGGGGTTGCAGAGCCCAATTTCCTCAGTTTTCAAGATGGAGAGTCCATACTTGGCATGTATACTAAGAGGGTGCCAGAATAGATTTGAAGCTAATTTCTTTTGTCCCATCACCCCCCAGTAGTAGCATATTCTTATGGACACTTTACCCTTTCATATCTTGTGTAACATACGTACCGACCGGATGTCATGTTGCCAGACCAACCTGTTGAACGTGACTTTACAATTACCTCGTGCAACAACTCACCTTGCTTACGAGAGAGCTAGAGAGAGAGAGAGAGAGAGAGGAACCAGCCAAGTTTGTGTGGACGTGGAGGGGCAAACTACCGGACGAGACAGAACCAGCCCCCCTTCTCCCTACTGCCCCATCCACTCACGGGGCCTGTTCACCTGCTTCTCACCTGTAATTGGTCGACATGTTTCCTGCCTTCTTACTGGTCCCAGCACCTGCTTCCTACCTCCTGATTGGTTAGCTAGGTCCAGGGAACGATATATAAGACGAGGATTTGATAATTCAAACTAGTACACTTCTAGCTGGAGAATTGAGCAGTGTGGTGGTGAGACGGGACAGATTTCAAAGGCTTGTATATTATTATGTGTTAAGTTGTGTCCCATAGTGACCTCTTACACGTTAATTAGGGATTATTTGTGACTATTAAATAACCAGAGGTATGTCGAAAACATACACTCATTTGCTTTAAGATTTTGTGATTGGAGAAATAATTTTACTTTACTGTTTAATTTAATTGGAGAAATAATTTTACTTTACTGTATAATTTACTTGGAGAAATCATATATATTTAATTTACTTGGAGAAATCATATATATTTAATTTACTTGGAGAAATCATATAGGTTGGATTGGAGAATCCTATATGTTTAATTTAATTGGAGAGATATATATTTTGAATTACTGTTTAATTTTGGTGATTAGAATTAATGTTTGATTCAGAGATGATTTGTGATTGAATATTCTACTTTACATATTAACGATTAACTAACTGGAGGTAAAGCTATTGGCATTCATAATTAAGGATTAAGCCTTGTATAAGTTATATGCTTACCTGACTATTATTCTTTAATTTGTACTTTAGTGAAATCAGAACGTACGCAAAACGATCCTGAAACTCTATCATAACTTTCATTGCTTATTATTTTGATTAATTGTAAAATACCTTATTTAATAATTATAATTCAGTAATAAGAATAAATAAGATAAAATACTAAAGGCGAATAATAATATTAAACAAAGAATAAAGAGATAACATAGACAGAGTAAAACTATCTTTAAAGGGTTAACATACTTAAATTAATTATATATAAAAGATCTTAATACTTTGCTGATAATCAAGATTAATTGAGATATTCTAGTGTCTTAAAACTTTGCTTTCATACCGAACTTTTGTATTCGTAATCAATAGCCTTTTTCATATTAAAACATTCAATGTAACTTTGAATAGTTTACTGATTAAATATAATTGAAGTGAATCAGAGTATAGAGGATAACTGTCCCAACAACTGAGAGAAAGCAAGTGCAACAGAACTAACTTTAATATTTTACGTTCTTTTGGCCTTCAGCTGTTTTGCTACACTTACATATTAACTGTTCTGTCTTTATTTATTTAGATAACCACTTCTAAATCAAGATACGTATCAGATTAACTGGCGACCTCGCCAGGATACATTTTGTATAAGTTGCACTAAAGTTTATATCCTATCATAATCCTGCCTGAAATTATTAATAAGGAAGATGTTAAGAATTTCGTAGAATCGTCACCTGTTGCCGATGACATCGATCACTTGTCCAAGGCAGAGTTAATAGTACTAGCCTCGTATCTTGAGCTAACGGTCTCGGACATGTCAAAGCCTGAAATAGCCCAGATCATTAAGTCAGAGTTATTTGGGATTCACGAGGGCGTGAGCATGACGGAGCCGAGGGCGGTGAGCTAAATGGAGCGGCTGGTGGAGGACTCGGTAATGGGATACAGATGCGGTTTGGTGATCATTTGCCAGAGAGATTTACCCCTGAGCAATATCTTGATTTAGCTAGGTTAAATGCTGCCCAGGCAGACGCTCAGCTGCCAGCACAAACTCAAACTCAAATACAGGCACAACAAGCCCAACAAACCCAAATGCAAATGCAGGCCCAGGCACAACAAGCCCAAACTCAGCTACAGCTAGATCATGAATATCGCATGGCCCAATTGACCGCTCAACCCGAGGCCAAAAACCATGTGCTTGCTCCCCCTCCGGGATTAACCATGACTAGTGTAATTCCCCCGTTCACCGAAGACAATGTTCAAGACTTTTTGTGTTGTTCGAGGAGGTTGCTACAGGTATGGGGTGGACAAGGGATCGATGGCTATTCATTGAGTGAAAAGGAGAAGGGTGAATGATTCTATATGAAGAAAGGAGTTTTGTGGCGTAGGTGGAGACTGCCACATAGACCTATTGATGACGGGGCATGGGACGTACATCAGGTACCAGGGATGTCATGAGGCCTACACAAAGCTATACAGGCTTCACCCTTCAGCAAATCACACTCAATCTCAGCATTCACCAAGTTAGCAGAAAACTGACCTCCAGCACCTCTCATTATTACTGATTCGCCAGTTGGGCATTCAGAATAAGATTCACCATGAGGGTGCTAGTAGAACCAGTATCTCTTAAGATTTTTACCTCATGTACACAACCATTCATTTTCACACATCCAGATGAAATAAAGGGACGGTAGCTATCCTGAACTGTTGGAGACACTAAGACAGGCTTAACCCTTGCGGGTTTTACCTCACACGCTACTACACCATTTCCTGTCTGATTTAAGTTAGTAGCTAGGTACTCCTTCTGTCGGGAGTTCTGCATCAAAGGAACATTTGGGTGGTTTTGGTTGTTGTTGTTGTTGTTGTTCCCCAAGCTGCCTGGCCGAACAGCTCCAAGGCCCTGAGCAAGGCCAAGGCCATAACCGAGCGTCCCCACAGAACCCTCCCTGCCGACCACAATAAAGCCTGGGCGACCGAAGCCACTCCATGGCGGGGAGCTGAGGAGGGTGCGGAACGCCCGGGAAACCAAAGCCCCACCCAGGGCCCTGTGCCCCTCACCAATTATTAAGAGAAATTTGAGGGGCAAAGGAAAAATGTGACGCTTTAGCTTCCAATCTTGGTAGATTGGGAGGTCAATCCACGGAAGAGACGCCGTCACTTGAGATCTAGAAAATATAAAAGTAAAAGGAACAGTCAGAGTTAGCTATGGGTATGGCAGAGATCGCTCAGTTCTCACTCTGATAGACCAGCCCATCACCACTGGGTGGTTTTGGTTATTTGGGGAGGCAGCTACGGCGGCTACTGTCGGCCCCGATCTCTCGGCTCTCTCCTTAGCCCAACACTGCTAAGCTTAGTGGCCTCTCTTGCCACAATAGGTACACACTTTCGGGGATACATTCCCCTTGTAAGCATTATTATTATTGGTTTGGGCCCCACCTCTGTTACCATTACCAGGAGTCACATTCTTAGTTGGGGGAGCATTTTTAGTTTGGCTTACATGGGGAGACGATACAGGCTTTTGCGAGTGACTAGATTTATCAGATTTGTGATTGGAGAACTTATTATTATCATAGGGCTTTTTCCCACGAAATTTGTTGTTTAGTACATAAGTATCAGCCATGTCTGCAGCTTCGGCAAGAGTTTCTACCTTTTTTCCTCTCAAATGATAGGCCGGATGTCATGTGGCCCGACCAACCTGTTGAACGTGACTTTACAATTACCTCGTGGCAACACCTCGACTTGCTTACGTGACTAGAGAGAGAGAGAGAGAGAGAGAGAGAAACCAGCCAAGTTTGTGTGGACACAGATAAAACAAAAAGGTCCATGTGCCTAAAGTCATTCTCCATTCATAAAATGTTTGTAACAACTGGATTTAAACTTTTGTAGATTGTAAGTTTGTGGAAAGCAATGCGAGGGAAGTGAATTCCAAAGAGTAGTAGTTCTAGGGATAAATTAATTTTGATAAGCAGAAGTTCTGCATTGTGGAGGAGAAAGTGTAAATTCATGGACGCTCTCAGCTGCCCTAGTTCTACGGGGAAAGATGTGGAGAGGCGGCACAATTGAACCAAGTTCCTCTGAACAATTGCTGTGAAAATATCTGTAGAATAATGCAAGGGATGCAACGTTTCTTCGTATGGATAATGTAGGAAGGTCCTGTGTGATTGCAGGGTTATTGATTAATCTAATAGCTTTATTTTGAATTTTGTCCAACTGCCTCAATGCAACCACTCCACTTCCACCCCACAGAGGTGAACAGTAATCCATCTGAGAACGCACATGACTTTTATATATTACGGCCAACTGCTCGTCAGTGAAGAATTCTCGAACTCTGTACAGGAGTTCCAGTTTTTTTAGGCATTCTTAGCAATGCTTCTAACATAATGTGTCCAGCTCAAGTTAGTAGTTAATGTTACACCGAGAATGTCAATACTAGGGGAAGTGGGAATATTTACATCATTAAAACATATATGGGAGTCAGTGAGATTCTGTCGGTTAGAAAATTGAATGTACTTGGTTTTCTGTGCATTAAAGGAAACTAGATTCTTTTGTCCCCATTCATTAATTCTAGAAAGGTCCTGGTTCAGAGAAATTGCAGTGTTTATTTTTGAATTTATAAGATCGGATTGGGTGAAAAAATTGGTAAATGTGAAGGAACTGTGAGTGTTGAGTGATGTTCATATGTTCATATTAAAAGCACAATAGGTGCTTATGAAAAAGTAATAATTATTTATATAGTACATATTACGATTTTCGTCAGAATAGAACCAAATATCTTCGCATGGCGGGAGGGTTTGAACTACCATAGCTTCGCACTTTAGGAGTTAAGGCCGTTTAGAGGTGAGCAAAGCAAACCCTTGTAGAGCATGCTCGACTAGTTACATATACATTTAACTTTTATATTGATAAAGGTCCTTCATGTACAAGCTATAAAGTCGTCTAGCGTTAGTAGAAATATAATGATAAGGATGCCATGTTACTAAAAGAGTTAACCCCTGCTATTTTCTCCCCCCCCCCCCTTCCCCAGGTCTGGATCGGTTGGAGGAAGTGCTGTCAGCCAGGAGGTCAAACTTAACACCTACTGTCCCAGTGACGTACATTGGCCGACAATAAAAAAAATCACTCGTCAGTATTAGTGACGGACGATGTCTGTCAATAATATGCAGTCCTTTTAACAGCCCGTATCAATCGGTGCCTGGTACCACGACGTTTGAGCACTGCTCTAAGACCTTGGCAACACTTCTCAGCTTATATCAAAGCCCCCACAGGCTAGGAGAGGCAATTTGGCCATTCTGGCCAAATTGCTTGGTACTGGAGGGTACATTTATAGTAATACCCTCTGGTACAGTAGGGGTTAAACTAATTTATTACATTAGGATGGGTGACCCCCCAGCCTTTTGTAACTCAGGAAATAGGTTGTAAGATTTCAAATGTTTGTTGTTTGACTCTTCCAAAGCGTTTATATATATATATATATATATATATGTTAGTATAGCCAGGTAATAGATGCTCTTTTAAACAGACGAGGTTAAAGGCAACAGCAGTTTCAGCATTCAGTATTTTATTGTTACAGCTTTCAATAGTTCTAACAATTTTCCTCTGGGGTTCAGAGATGAGGTACAACAGGTTAGCAAAATTCATGGTGGATCCAATGTTTCACAAGTAAACATCTTGCATCTTCAGGGAATGGGCAGGTAATGATTAGAATAAGGACAAAGCAACATATTTATACAAAATTCGAGGATCAAGAATAGGTAGGTGGGCGGAGCTACTGGGTGTGGGGTGGCTGTTCATTGGTGGAAGGCAGTCTATTCGCGAGACGGGCACTAAATCTTATCGGTGGTTGGTTGTTGGCTGTGGGTGGCTGTGATTGGTTGGTGTTGTCAGTTGTGTGCTGAGCGCGGAAAGGTAAGGGAGGGGGGCACAGGGCGAGAGGAAGGAGGGCAGTATGCCTGTAGCGCTTGCCTGAAGGAAGAATTTGAAGGTCTTGTGTTTGGTTGTTGATGCTGGGGTTGAGCGTTTGGATATATAGATTGGATATATAGATTGGATATATAGATATATAGAACGTTGGATCCACTATGAATTTTGCTAGCCTGTTGTACCTCATCTCTGAACCCCAGAGGAAAATTGTTAGAACTATTGAAAGCTGTAACAATAAAATACTGAATGCTGAAACTGCTGTTGCCTTTAACCTCGTCTGTTTAAAAGAGAATATATATATATATATATATATATATATATATATATATATATATATATATGTATCATTACACATATAATATAATATTTAACTACAAGACTCGCCAATATGAATATACTAAAGATGCCAATAAAGTTAATAAATAATAACATCATTAGTATTATGCTACGGGTAGAGTTTTGCAAGCTTGTGTGGTAATGTTCTCAAATATTGATATGATGTGTTCATTGAATTACCTCAGTAAATCTTTCAACGCATCTGCATCATAGTTTCTCTGTCCTGTGATAACAAAATGGAAATCAGATGCAGGAGGCGATTGCAGGTACCAGCCGAACAGTGCACAGTACTCCTGGGGAGTGCAATAGGTGGCTGATAAGGATAGCTGGAACTTCTGTTTCACTACCTGGCCTCCATTGCTGACATATTCTGTGCCTCACAAAGTTAGGTGGCAACTCCAATTTGGCCTCCAAAACACCTATCCCCATCAATACACTATACTACTAACAAATTACATACTACAGTACAATATCTTCTCAAAATTAAAAATCCAAAATGGCACTGTTACAATATTGGTAATAATATTGTATGCTAAATATATAATCTACAGGCGAGCCGATATCAAGGCATGGCTTCCTAAACCTCCCTTGACGACAAGAGGCATGTAACCAGACTCCCCCAATATATGTGAACCCCTATCCAGTGTGTCTCATTAAGAACCCGATATATATACCCATATCAACATGGTGGCAGCTGGGTAAGCAGTGTACGTGTGAATGAAGTACTGCTGACTAAGTTCTACAGCTGAAATAGTGAGTTATCCTTGGATTTAACCTCAAAAAGTCGAAAGATATGAGTGACGTCATGGCATCGACTTCACAGCCTTTATTCGTCTGCAAGTCTGAGATTGAGCAAGCAGTGGCGTGGAGGCGTTACAAGAAGAAACTCGATCTTTACATCATTGGCAACGGCCTGAAGGGTAAGAGTGATGATATTAAAATAGCGAAATTGTTGACTGGAGGTGACATTCTGCTAGATATCTACGAATCTTTTGGCATAGAAGATGAATCTGCCCTGACTTATGCAACATTAATTGGGAAATTTGACAAGCATTTTTCACCAAGAGATGAGCAGCTGATGGCGAGGTACAACTTTCATGATAGCATGCAAAGGAAAGATGAATCCTTGGAATCTGTTATCACTAGGCTGAAGACTTTGATAAGACACTGTGGATATGGAGAACTTCAAGATGAACTTCTGAGGGATAAAATTGTTTTTGGTTGCCAAGAGGATACACTTCGGGAAAAATTATTTAGGGAGGATAGCCTAACTCTAGATGTTGTACTTAAGATGTGTACTGCCTATGAAACTTCAAGGAGATCAATGACAGCATTTCGAAGTGACAAGCAGGAGTCTCTACACAAACTCAGTGCAAAACCCAAGAAGAAGAGTAATCCACAAACAACAAAGACTAAGCCTAACCTCACGCAGTGCGACTGGTGTGGTTTAGCACACTATTGGGGTAAGAAGAACTGTCCTGCAACTGATGCCAAATGCCATAAATGCAAGAAAATGGGACACTATGCCAAGAAATGTCCAAGTAATGCAACGACCGGCGGAGCACAAAGAAGCGCAGCGACAGGACGCAAAAAGAAGACATCGCGCAGAGTCCATGCGGTAGAAGATGGAGTCACAGAAGAAAGCGACGACTCAGAAGATAATCAAGAGGACGGGAATACATCATGAACGTATCGACCGGATCCAGAGGAAAACACATAATGGCTAATCTCCTGGTCAACGGTAATAAAGTGAAGTTCCAGATCGACAGCGGGGCAAGTGTGAATGCCATTCCAAGTCATCTGGTACCAGACGCAGAGCTACAGCCGTGTGAGTCAACTCTTCAAATGTGGAACTCTACTACAATTCAGCCGTTGGGAAAGTGTAGGATTGATGTCCGCAACTGCAAGCAACCACAAAGGTACTATTCTGTTGAGTTTGTTGTTGTAAAACAGGTTGTTACACCAATTCTTGGTAAGCGAGCGTCTGAGAAGATGGGATTCATCACAGTTAACTATGAAAACATCTGTGCAATGAATGACATCCTAACAGACTACGAAGACGTATTTGCTGATGGAGTTGGCAAGATACCAGGAAATGTTCATCTAACAGTGGATGAGTCGGTGAAACCTATTGCAATTCCTTCATGTAGAGTACCATTGAGCATCAAGTCGAAGGTTAAAGAAAAACTGGAGCAGTTGGAGCAGGAAAATGTAATTACTAAGGTCGACGAGCCTACAGAATGGGTAAGTCGAATGGTAGCAGGAACCAAGAAGTCGGGGGATCTGAGAATTTGCATTGACCCTCAAGCTCTGAACAAAGCACTCATAAGAGAGATGCACCCTCTACCGGTAATCGACGACATTCTGCCTGACCTTGCAAAAGCCAAAATGTTCTCCAAGCTTGACCTCAAGAATGGCTACTGGCACTGTGTGTTGGATGAAGAATCACGCAAGCTGACAACATTTCAAACACCGTATGGGAGATACAGGTGGAACAGACTTCCTTTTGGTCTGGCTGTAAGCAGCGAAATTTTTCAGAAGAAGCTACAACTGGTTCTGGATGATCTACAAGGCGTAATTTGTGTTGCTGATGACATTTTGGTCTTTGGAGTTGGTGACACTGATGAAGAAGCTGCAAGGGATCATGACTCAAAGCTGAGAAACCTACTGGACAGATGCCGAGCAAAGGGTCTGAGGCTGAACAGAGCAAAGACTGAGCTTGGTAGTACAGAAATCACATTTCTAGGTCACAAGATCTCGCGGGATGGTCTGATGGCTGACCCAAAGAAGATTGAAGCAATCGTGAAGATGCAAGCACCAGAGGATGTGACTGCAGTACGACGACTGTCTGGAATGGTGAACTACTTGAGTAAATTTGTACCCAGTCTATCGGATGTCATGGAGCCTATGAGGAAGCTGACCCATAAGGACACCGAGTGGAAGTGGACAAGAGAACACGATGAGGCGTTCAAGAGGATCAAGAAGATGATGACCCAAACACCCATCTTACAGTACTACAACCCAGAGCAAAAGTTGGAGATTCAATGTGATGCATCTCAAAAAGGTTTATGAGCAGCGTTACTTCAAGAGGGTAAACCAATCGCATTTGCAAGTCGAGCACTGACTGACACGGAAACACGATATGCGCAGATAGAGAAGGAGACTTTGGCAATCGCCTTTGCACTGAACAAGTTTCATCAGTATTGTTTTGGGAGGAAGACGACAATCCAGAGCGACCATAAACCTCTACAAGCTATCCAAAATAAGCCGTTGTCAAGTGTACCAAGACG
Organism: Paralithodes platypus; assembly: GCA_032716605.1. Lineage (NCBI taxonomy): Eukaryota > Metazoa > Arthropoda > Malacostraca > Decapoda > Lithodidae > Paralithodes > Paralithodes platypus. Next base: position 32,141,276 of record CM064501.1, on the reverse strand, counting down.
ACTGCAAGGGATGTTGATGAGGATATTACAGTATGATGTCGAGATTGTTCACAAGAAGGGCAAATAAATGTATCTAGCCAACACTCTATCAAGAGCTTATCTGCAAAACACAAGAGATATGCAGGAAGAAGTGTTTGAACAGATCAACATGACAGACTACGTACCCATCCGAAGTGAACGATTGCAAGAAATCCGTCGAACAACTGAGGAAGACGAAGCATTGCAACTATTGAAGGAGATAATTCTCAAAGGATGGCCAGAAGACAAGAGTGAAGTAGAGACCATACTGAAACCATACTTTAATGTACGAGCAGAACTGTCATTTCAAGATGGATTGATCTTCAAGGGAGAACGTGTTGTAATTCCTACCAGTCTACGTCAGAAGATGAAGTCCGCTATACATTCGTCACATATGGGAGTTGAAGGTTGTCTACGACGCGCAAGAGAATGTTTGTTTTGGCCAGGAATGAATGCAGAGATGAAGCAATTCATTTCAGAGTGTGAAATTTGTAACACATACTCTACAGCTCAACAAAAAGAACCTCTGATGACTCATGAGCAAACCAGCCGACCATGGGAGAAAGTAGGTGTAGACCTTATGACAATCAAGAGTCACAACTATCTTGTTACAGTGGACTATTTCAGTAATTTCTGGGAAGTTGACTACCTGGAAAGCACGAAGTCAAGCACTGTTATCAGGAAGTTGAAGGTGCACTTTGCAAGATATGGACTGCCAATTGTACTAGTTAGTGACAATGGTCCGCATTTCAGCAGTGAAGAATTTCAAGAATTCGCGGAGAAGTATGACTTTGAACATCGAACGAGCAGCCCACATCATCCCCAGTCTAACGGTAAAGCAGAATCAGCGGTCAAGACGGCGAAGAAACTAATCAAGAAAGCTGTCGAGAGTGGTGAAGATCCGTTTTTGGTGATTCTAGACTACAGAAATATGCCTATGCAAAATTTGGAAGAGAGTCCAGCGCAACTCAACTTTGGTCGATGTACGAGGACGTTACTGCCGACTACTAGCAAGTTGTTGGAGCCGAAAGGAATTATGTTGGAGCGAGTGAAGCGGAAGAAGATGCTGAAAGATCTCAAAAGCAAGAAGTACTACGACAAAGGTTCGAGAGTTTTGGAACCATTGGTTGAAGGAGACGTGGTGCGAATCAAGCCAACATCACTAGGCAAGAAGAAGTGGGAACGAGGAGTTGTAAACAGGAGATTAGACGAGCGATCGTATGAAGTGGAGACAGAAAATGGAGCGATAAGACGAAATCGAGGTAATTTACGGATGACAAGTGAAAACGCTGACATAAGAAATAATGGAAAAGTCACTAATACAGACAACACCACAACCATTAGATCTGCAGATAGGAATTCTACAGACATATGTGTTCCAGTCTACACAAACAACAGACACGTGAGAGACATACCGGTAACCAGTAGACTTGATGAACCTGTCACTACACATGAGAACAGGACGAGCGTGAGACGGAATAGGAATGTATTACCTACCAGGTACCGAGAGTTTGACATGACCAGGTAAGAGTACAGTACTGGTATGACTGATTGCATGTCTAACTAACAGTCTAATACTGGTATGAGATGAGGCACTGGCAGAAATGTAAATGCTGGATGAGAATGTTACAGGATGAGAAAGATTATCTAAATGGAGTAAGTGAGTGAGAATACGACTGAAGCCACTGAATGAGGAGTAACCTAACATTACAGTCTGAATGATAAAGGTTTTGTAATGTGAATGGGAGTGTAAGGATATTATAATGCAGATCGGTATGCAAAGAAATTGTAATGCGAAAGGAAAGAGATTGGATGATTTGGAGTACGGTACTGGGTATCAGGATCTATAAATTTAAGTCAATCATATAACCTTTGTTACTAATTTACTAATCCTGCATGATATAACCAATAACTTTGCATAAAATATTTTGTCATTTTCAGAACATTGAATATTAATGTTCTAATGTACTAACTTTACTAATATACCAACAATTACTAATCCCATATAATCTCATAAAATAGATTCTTTATGTTTAGTTGGCACAAGGGTATACAATATATTTTGTATCATATATATTCACTATTTGTGGATATTCTCATGTAGAACAGTATTATCAACTAATAATTAACCTACCTCACCTAGTCTTGTAATACCATATCAATAGATTTGACTAATATACCTCATCTACTTCATTTCTCATAATTACATACTAATAGATTAATATTCTAACAAAATTAATCACATTCCATACTGTACTAAAACACTAATTACTGTACCGGTAACATACTGTATACAGTACAGTACCAGTAACTTAACAAATCATAGTACTGTACAATTTTATAAATCATATTGGTACTATTATTACTCTAGCTCATGTGCCATAATAGAATAAGCATTACTTAATAATCCTAGGGGACCTCAAAATGTCAAAATATAATTATTCTTATAATACCAATTTCACTGGTAGCTATCTTCTCAAAAGAGAGAGGATGTTACAATATTGGTAATAATATTGTAAGCTAAATATATAATCTACAGGCGAGCCGATATCAAGGCATGGCTTCCTAAACCTCCCTTGACGACAAGAGGCATGTAACCAGACTCCCCCAATATATGTGAACCCCTATCCAGTGTGTCTCATTAAGAACCCGATATATATACCCATATCAACAGGCACGACAACGACCAGCCTTCAAGTAGGGAACCATAAATGCCCCCAGCAACTTGACCCCTGGTGATGACTCATCAAAATGTAATGAACCGCTGATTATTTTACTTCTGCAACATTCATGAGCTTTCCTCTAACTTTCACTCTGTGGAACACCATCTCTCCTCCAAGAAACCTGATCTTCTTTTTCTAACAGAGACTCAGGTGTCTGAAGTAACTTCCAGCAATCTGTACTCTGTTTCCTCCTACTTTCTCTATCCTAGTTTCAAAGCCAAGGCGGATGTTGTGTATATGTGCACAACGAACTCACTTAACGATCACTTGCTCTTGTGTTCCCGACTTCGACTCCTATGAATTCTCAACTCTCTGGCTCGAACTTTCCTATCACTCTCACACTAAATATTTCTATTTATTAGTGGCCCCTCCATCATTGACGATATGCCTATTAATATAATAGCCTCCTTTCAAGCGCCCGCGGGTAGCCAGTTTGAAACTCCCGCCCGCGGGGAAAAGGAGTACTACATCAGAAGTGTAACGCTACTTCTCTTATGGGATCGTCTTACGATTGGGATTCACACTACGAATAAACTTCGCAAAAAATAAAAGAGAAAACATTAACTCAAAACTTGTTTTGCTATAGCTTTCCATCTCGTGGATTTCTTGTGCGTGGCTTCTCGCCCAGACTGTGGCAACCGAGACGCCATATTTCCTCCCTTCCCTTCCCCGCGTCCATCCCAATCGGACGTGCGCGCCGGTGCTCTGCCACATTCTTCGTTTGCTCGCTTCTAGTGAGTCCTTGCTCATTTGTATTTATCTGAGTTGTATTGAACAGGTTTAGACTAGCTAGCACAAGCTGCCCCACTGGCATGCCCGCAGGGACGTGTTAAAATAGGGTATTATTGTGCAGGCGCCTACAATCCTCCAGGATCCATGCCTCGTGTGTTTTTGGTTTATGTTTTTCTGCTCCTTAGCTCTGCTATTAACTACTAGTTAGGAGGCTAATATATCCACAGCATAGGCTTCTGACCGTCCATATGAGGCAGTTGCTCTTTTATTATTAGAGCAGACGCCCTGGTCTAAGAGTTGTCACACGTGGTGTGGAACTTTCCATGGTTCGAGCCTGCTTTTCCCCTCTCGTGGGGGCCCCTGCCAGATGTTGCAGCAGTGTCTTCAGGAGGTAAGGTAACTACAAGGAGTATGATTACTACAAGCCTCGTGGCCAGCCTCGTTAGGGGTCTCCGAAGTCCAGAGGAAGGTTAGAGTAGCAGTGCGCTATAGCTAATTTTCCGGCGGACTTGAAGAATAGGATGTGTTAACACATCTCAGGTTATCCTTATGAGCATTGATTCCTGGAAATGTTCTATTTCCCGATTTCATTACTCCAGTAGCAGCACAGGCAGCAGGTGAGGGAGCCGATCACGGCAGGGGGGGGGGGGGGGGGTGGTTCGCTCCATCATGCCTCTGTTCACTCTGACTAGCTGTCCCCTTCTCCCGGTTTTTGCTCATAAACATTGCATCAGATGTGTAAAATGCCTCGACAGTTCTAGAGGCCTTTGGATATCTAAAAAGTGCGCCGTTTGCTCAGAACTCCGGTCAAACGTGTTTGAGAAGAGGGACCATTCGTGCCTTGTAGCCCTTCAGGAGATTAAGACTATTTTTAATGTTTATGCTAAAGATGTGGCCCATAAGGCATTAATTTGTGAGGACGAAGCACTGTGGGACCATCTAGTGGTTAAATCGCCAGTGTTAAAAGCAGCACCGGCTAAGTCGACTCCCAAATCGAAAACTGAGGCTAAAGTTTTGTCTAAGGAATTAGTTAGTAGTAGCGAGAGTAGCGACAGCGACGAGGCAAACCCCCCCCCCCCCCCTGACCGCCGCAAATGAGGACGGTCTCCTTCGCCGAGGACCAAGTCTAGGTCTCCTCCTAGACGATCACGCCAATCTTCAGTAGAATCAACGGTGAAGTCTAGTAAGAGAAGGCGGGAAGACTCTGTGACATCGACCCCGAAATCAAGTAGTGGACATAAAAGTTCCTGCAAGGATGAGACGCTCTCGCGGCGCCAGCCTACGCCGGCTCCGTGGCCACTTTCCTCCGCCTCTGCCTCCGTGTCTGTCCAATCAGGCAACTCGGAGGCGGGGACGGGGGAGACCGAGTCGAATCCCAGGGAAGGGCTTAAAGAAACTATTAGTGAACCACAGAATACAATCTTTGCTATACCTAAGGTAAGTTTTATCGTTCCACGTACGGGACCACCGATAGTGTCACAAAGGGTGCTGGCGGAACAACATCGGGGCTATACACCGTTAACCGTACAGCATTATGACAATTCTCAGGCTAGTATTATACCGGACTCCCAGCCACCCGCTGTGATTAACAGGGGTGTTTGGAGACAGTCGGAGCCGGCACAGGCACAGTCTATGTTTCAGGGCCAAGACAGACAGAGGGTTAGTGATAATATTCCCTCGTCAGTCCCTGACTTAGTGTGGCCTTTGAATTAGCCGGTAGCAGAACAAAGGTAGGAAACGCCGGAGGTTGTGGCAGTGCCGGAGGAATTAGAGGAACTTGAAATATCCTCAGGACAACCAGTGAACGAGGAAGGGTCTGAGGAGGGTACAGAGTCTTCTCGGGGATCTCAGAGTAAATATGTGACTACAGATGACCTTAACGATATCTCACCTTGCTCCCCACATAAAATGCGAAAATACGATATCCACGTGGACGCAGATGCCCCAGACACCTCCACCCTTCAAAACCCCCATAGACCGCTACACTGCAAACCTCTCAACCCAGTTAAAGTTACGACAAGGCCTCCACAGCGTGCATCTAAGAAGAATACTCAGAAGTTGTTCACAGACCAAATCATCATAATCAAGGGAGTCAAAATAACCTACGAGACTTTGGGAAAATGCAGGCCAACTATACCACCCATATCTCCACCACCAAGCCGCCCACACACGCCCAACAACACACCTACGCCACCCAGGAAACACTCTTCCAGAATGTCTGTACACATCAAGAATGTCTACCTAAACAATAATGAAGGGGGAAGATTCAAACTGAATAGTGTGGCCCAAGTCCATCAGCTACTGACGAAACAGCAGGACACAAGTACACTCACAACACTAAGGAAACCAAGAAACCCTAATGAATTCTCCAGACAGTGGTACAAAGCCCTAATTAAGCTACCTCACAAGGAATTCCATCCCCTGCCACGCGGACATGACTTAGTTACACAACAGGATAGTGTTATGCCCAGATCTCCAGATCCACAGAGACTGCCTTCAGTGTAGAGTATGCAGACTGTCTTCAACAGAGAGGATTTACATCAGTCACCCAAGGGAAAATCATGGGTTGGGCAGTTTTATACGATGTCTGGAGCGTTGCCATTTTGTTCAACAGTGTGGCAGCATATACAAAAGCCGAGCGGGCCAATCAAGATGGCTGGTACCACCACAAGTGCTAGTAGCCTCACCCAGTGCCACCCCTACCTCCCTTTTTGTAACAAAGAGGGCTTTCTTCCCAGCACTTCCACAACCGGCGAGGCAGACAGAATCCGGATGACATACTCAGGAGAGAGTATTAGATAGCACACCTGATCCTTATTTTGAACAGGTGGGACTCTCACCACCTTGACTCAACGAATACCTCTCTTGAGTCACACTTGGCAACTACATGTCCTAAGGTAAGTATAACATACCTGCCCTGCAGTAAACTCACCCATTACCTATCGTGATTCATACTCAGCAACTACCTGTTCTGAGGCAAGTATAGCAGCTCCCTGCCCTGTACTAAGCTCATCGATTACCTATCGTGAGCCACACTCTGCGGCTACCTGCCCTTGGGATAATTTTGCGACTACCTGTCATAAATATAACTCACTGATTAACTATCGTGAGGCACCCCAGCTGACCAGTGATGAGAAGTAGACGGAGACGAGAAAGGTAGAAGATACCAGAGGACGCCTCTTTGCCTTTTCCTTTTGCTAACCTGTTAATATCCATTCCCCCGTCAGTCCTTTACCTACTACTCCAGGGAAATCACTAGAGTTTAAATAAGAGCTACCATAGTGTTTCTTGCTCCCCCTTAGCCGGGATATCTACCTAACGTAAAAGATAAGATTAACCCAAGCGCTATCTTTGCCGTTTCTCTGATATACTTATATCTCAGATTTTTGTTGGTAATTTTCCACCAGTGCCTATCGAAATACACATAAATTCCTGTTAAGATAACAACACCCGCTCGTAAGTATAACAACTCGTCAAATAGAGCAAGCTCTATTCTGTTTGTTAACTAAGCATATAATTATCTGCTTATTGTAACGTTTTGTAATTGCCATTCTTATTTATGTTATGTTCACTCGCCTATGCTTTCTTTTGTCTAATAATTAAACTCACATAAACTATATATGTATTTCTGTTCTATCATCCAAGTACCATGTCCATTGGTAGAGTAGAACCCTGTCTAATTAATGCAATATTGTGTACTATAACTAGCGCTAAACCGCTAAGTATACGGCATTATAGCGTCAATGGGTTATGCTTTGGGTAGCTTTAGTAAACAAGCCACCGACAGCACACAATCATCTCTTACCGTGGCAATATAATGTCGTGGGGGATCGATTAAGAATTCAGTAAACATCACTAATATATATATATAATTAGTGTACTAAGGTTGAGAACGTACCAAGAGAATCGCAAATTAACGGGAATCTTAATCAAATCTGTAGGGTTTCCTATTACCAAATTTAAAGCTCGACCGCGCCCTTACTCTTCTGTATTTCCCAGTAGTTAACAGTCCCACTTTAGATTCTTTTAGAATTAGGATCTCTAGTCATTATCTCCTTAATCCTTCAATCACTTGTTCCTTTTCCTAATCCATAATTGCCTTTCACAATTCCCGCATATTATACTGGCCGAGAGCGGCTCTCTGCGGGTCCCACTAGCTCAGTTCAGTCGGGAAGTAAGATGCCTTACTAATGGCACTTCCCTGAGAGTTTATGTTCTCCTTGTGACGTGCTCCTTTTTATTTGTTCTCTAGTTACAATTCACTATCTTCTTTTGTTCTTCTGTAGTAGTCTTCTGCCTTCTCTTCTATCCTTTGTACTTCTGGATTATATGTCTTCTTTCTTAATTCTCTTCTATAGTTTGTTTTTCTCTTTTCTTTTCTTCTTCTCAACTAATCTCTTTAATTTAATTTTCTCTTATCTTCCACATATGGTTGTTGTATAACTGGCTCATTCACACTATGTAAACGTAAACTAGTGTTGTCATAATGTGAGCGTTTTGAATATTTATAAATAGTTACCCTAATTATTCTCATTTTCTTTTACCAAACTGATAAAGAAAATTAGAACAATTAGGGTAACTATTTACAAATACTGAAATCGCTCCCATTATGACAATTTTTAAAACTCATTATGGTCACAAATATAATGAAGACAAAATATGATTTATTATATTTTACTTATTTTGATATATATTGTCGAAATAAAGTAATGGATAAATCAACTTTAGTGAATAATAATTGTAGTTGCGCAACATTAACTATCCTTTGGGCGTGGCCACAGTGTCAAGAGGAAACGGCAAAAGTTTGCTCAGTCATTTCGATTTAGTTCTCCAGAGTGTAGGATGCACTTAGGTAATCTTGTGAAGTTTTAAGCTACATAAACAATCTTAACAATCTTGTACTGTAGGCTATTTATTTTATTTTGGTAACTAATCTCCATTGCTGTCAGTATAAGTGTACAGACTATAGTATATTTAATTAAATATATTTACGTTTATTGTCTAAATTTAAAGATTTATAAAAGGTGATATAACCGTTTCAAAACATATATATATATATATATATATATATATATATATATATATATATATATATATATATATATATATATATATGCCTATATATTTGTTCAGTCACTATGAAGGGTCACTATATCCCCTTCGTTTATGATGACCATGGTAGGCCCCATGTTGACTTAAAATTAGGTTGTCATAGTGTTTTCTTTTTAGTTGATACATGGTCCACACTTAGCCACATCAGTTTAACAGACTTTATGAATACTGGCTTGGATGGAAAGGACGTAAAATATTCATCTCGTTATCAATCCTATGCATTTTCTGACGTCTTACACGGGCCCAATCACATTACCACGGAGGTAAAATTAAAAAAATGTCATGATCCGAAAGCAAGGCAAAGTATCCTGGGGCTAGATTTCCTGTGTCGCTACCACTGTACCCTTGACCTTTCGCTAAATGACCCAATGTTGATCATTCCAAAAGGCTATCATCTACCCGAGCTAAGGACTCGCAATATATGCCAAACCTCCATAAAGATCAACGGTAGAAAATTGAAGACTGTTGTTGACACCGGTAGCGACCTAACGTTTATGTCCCATGAAGTTGCTAGAAAATGCAACCTAGTCCTCGTTCCTTGCCGACCAATCTACTGTATATATGGGCAGGATACTGCACTAAAGGATAGAACGTTCGTGTTCAGTGAGCGCTCGTCGGTGGTTGGGTTCAAGGGGAAGTTACTGAGTGGTAAGATGTCCCCCTACGTCAGTGAAGAGTACTGCTTTGGTCTGGTTTTTGGTATGGATGTTTTGCTCGAAAAAAAAATACCTATCCGTCCCACGTGCGTACAAACAATTATAAATTTAAGACCAAGAACATAAAAAAAATGGAAATCTGCAGAAGGCCTATTGGCCCATACCTCTTTCGGAGGTAGGTGTATTATTCCTACTAGGGTGAATATAATAGATTAATTCATGAGACAAATTTATAGATTACCCCAATTCCCACCCACTGCATGACATCTACAGTATATAAAGGGCACTTTCTGTCTGTTTTTTTGACGAACTAGGCCCTCAGTTTTCAAGATAGAGAGTCCATACTCGGCATGCATAATAAGGGGGTGCCAGAATAGGTTCCTCATCCCCCCCCCCCCCCTTAGCTCCCTTAGTTTTGAAGATGGGGAGCCCATACTTGGCATTCATACTAAGGGGATGCCAGAATAGGTTTTAAGCAAAACATGTTTTGTCCCCTCACCCGGGGTGGGGGGGGGGGAGGGGGCAACTCACTCAGTTTTCAAGATGGAGAGCCCATACTTGGCATGTGTACTAACGGGGTGCCAAAATAGGGTTTAAGTAAACCATGTTTTGTCACCTTTACCCCCTGGAGAGAAGGGGGGGGGGGGTGCAGAGCCCAATTTCCTCAGTTTTCAAGATGGAGAGTCCATACTTGGCATGTATACTAAGAGGGTGCCAGAATAAATTTGAAGCTAATTTCTTTTGTCCCATCACCCCCCAGGAGGAGCATATTCTTATGGACACTTTACCCTTTCATATCTTGTGTAACATCTGTACCGACCGGATGTCATGTGGCCAGACCAACCTGTTGAACGTGACTTTACAATTACCTCGTGACAGCAACTCACCTTGCTTACGAGAGAGCTAGAGAGAGAGAGAGAGAGAGAGAGAGAGAGAGAGAGAGGAACCAGCCAAGTTTGTATGGACGTGGAGGGGCAAACTACCGGACGAGACACAACCAGCCCCCCTTCTCCCTACTGCCCCATCCACTCACGGGGCCTCGTTCACCTACTTCTCACCTGTAACTGGTCGACGTGTTTCCTGCCTTCTTACTGGTCCCGACACCTGCTTCCTACCTCTTGATTGGTTAGCTAGGTCCAGGGAACGATATATAAGACGAGGATTTGATAATTCAAACTAGTACACTTCTAGCTGGAGAATTGAGCAGTGTGGTGGTGAGACGGGACAGACTTCAAAGGCTTGTATATTATTAGGTGTTAAGTTGTGTCCCATAGTGACCTCTTACACGTTAGTTAGGGATTATTTGTGACTATTAATTAACCAGAGGTATGTCGAAAACATACACTCATTTGCTTTAAGATTTTGTGATTGGAGAAATAATTTTACTTTACTGTTTAATTTAATTGGAGAAATAATTTTACTTTACTGTTTAATTTACTTGGAGAAATCATATATGTTTAATTTACTTGGAGAAATCATATATATTTAATTTACTTGGAGAAATCATATAGGTTGGATTGGAGAATCCTATGTTTAATTTAATTGGAGAGATATATATTTTGAATTACTCTTTAATGTTGGTGATTATAATTAATGTTTGATTCAGAGATGATTTGTGATTTTATATTCTACCTTACATATTAACGATTAACTAACTGGATGTAAAGCTATTGTCATTCATAATTAAGGATTAAGCCTTGTATAAGTTAAATGCTTACCTGACTATTATTCTTTAATTTGTACTTTAGTTAAATCAGAACGTACGCAAAACGATCCTGAAACTCTATCATCACTTTCATTGCTTATTATTTTAATTAATTGTAAAATACCTTATTTAATACTTATAATTCAGTAATAAGAATAAATAAGATAAAATACTAAAGGAGAATAATAATAATAAACTAAGAATAACGAGATAACATAGAAAGAGTAAAACTATCTTTAAAGGGTTAACAAACTTAATTAATTATATAAAAAAGATCTTAATACTTTGCTGATAATCAAGATTAATTGAGATATTCTAGTGTCTTAAAACTTTGCTTTCATACCGCACTTTTGTATTCGTAATAAATAGCCTCTTTCATATTAAAACATTCAAAGTAACTTTAAATAGTTTACTGATTAAATATTGTGACGCCTACCAGCGTTAGCAGAATCGCCTCTCGTTAGCCACTAGCGCTCGCCAGGGCAGTGAAATGGGCTACAGTTATCAGAGAATGTTGTTCTTTCTTTCATAGTACTTGCATTGACAGTCCAGCAGTGGTCTTTATTTTCGTCTGTGACAACGGGAAGTATTTTATATCATTAGTAGATTATAAGATGCATTGTAGTGTGAAGTTGAGAGAGAGAGAGAGAGCGGGCAGTGAGGGGGTAGTAAGTGTTCCCTTCATCCTCCCTCCTCCTCCAGGAGGAGTTTTTTCCCGCCCGCGCAGGCTTTCTCTCGCCTTTGATTGGCTGGTGGTTCCTGGCGTGTCCTAGGTGCCTGCTGCCTTGTGACGCATCGGCCCGTGATTGGCCGACCATCGCGCCCTTGCGAGCTCCTGTGTAACTAACCTCCTGCGTGAGGATCCCGAAGAGCTACCATCCTCAGAGCAGGCTAGGGGCGCACACGACTAACATACTTTTTATATCTGTCCCCCATATCTCCACCATTCTGATACTGTCTCTCTCACTCAACTTCCTTTCTTTCATTCTCTAATCTTTTAACGTCACAGCACTCCCTTTGGGTTCTGTACACGATTTCATATCGGCCCATCGTATTGTGTGCGTCGCTCTCATATATATTTACATGTATTAGAATAGGCTATAAGGGTTCTTAGTCTATGGAGGTTTGATGACTCTGTGTGTGTCTCCCTCAGTGTCCTTAGTCTATGGAAGTTTGATGACTCTTTGTGTGTGTCTCCCTCATTATCATTAGTGCTCTGCTCGGTTATTTAATGCTAGACTGGGATAAGGCTTCTGTTGTCGTTGTCACCGATGTGTGTACGGTTTGCTTATACCTACACAACTTCGACGGTTTCTGTGGTAGCCTAGGTTGTCCTTTTGGTTGTGTCTTTTGCGAGTGCAGCATCGTGTTGTAAGAGGGCATTAGCCTACTACCTTATAACACAGTGCTTCCTCTTTGCTTGACTTTAGTGGGATCGCCAGTGTAGAACCAAGTACTGGAGATCTAGATCTACCAAGAGATCATCCCCGTCATTAACGTAACTTTAATCATATCGCCTTAAGGACAGCGTTAGGCTATGAGCCTGTCTTGCTCAGCCACAATTTCCTAACCTTGATATCCCAGCTAGACTTTATTCGCTGAGCAGACACTAGTTAGGACATAAGCTCTTTTTGATATGTATGCATTATTATTCACAGCATTTATTAGTCTAGGTTGTTGCTGAGCCGCACAACCATAGCAGACTGTTTCATTGATGAGGAAGTACTTCTTTTAGTGTTGAGAATTATTACCGTTGCGCATTTATAGTATTCTCGTGTCAGTTAACATTATATTTCCTATCTTTTAGTGTATTCAGTCTACACGTGTGATGTCCTGCCTCCTGCCTTTATATAATTTAAGATACGAGCATCTTATGAGCATCAGACTTTCTTCAGAAGTTTCCAGGTCTATGCTGTAGGACTATACTTCACATTTTTTCAGATAGGAGTGAAGAGTTTATTGTTGTTTAGAGTAACTATATTGAAGCATCTTTTATTGTATTAAATCTTGCAGTGATTTAATTAATCTTTCCATAGCTTCCCTTTTATGCATTTTAACGTAACTTGCATCTTGTTTGTTATCAGGCTATACCAGTGTGGGTTAGCCTGAAGTAGAGTACATTTATGCCCAGTTAAGGATACCCCGTTATCTCAGATTAACTCTGGAGGGTATAGGTGTTTTTGTTTGCCGGCATATAAGTTCGAGGGTTTGGATCTAGCGTACCGTTGTTGCATAGTGCCCTATTACTAGTCCAATCATTAAGTGCCCTTGTTTTATTCGTAGCCCCGGTCGTAACAATATAATTGAAGTGAATCAGAGTATAAAGGATAACTGTCCCAACAACTGAGGGAAAGCAAGTGACAACAGAACTAACTTTAATATTTTACGTTCTTTTGGCCTTCAGCTGTTTTGCTACACTTACATATTAACTGTTCTGTCTTTGTTTATTTAGTTAACCACTTCTAAATCAAGATACATAACAGATTAACTGGCGACCTTGCCAGGATTCGTTTTGTATAAGTTTCACTAAGTTTATATCATATCAAAATCATGCCTGATATTATTAATAAGGAAGATGTTAAGAATTTCTTAGAATCGTCACCCGTTGCCGATGACATCGATCACTTGTCCAAGGCAAAGTTAATAGTACTAGCCTCGTATCTTGAGCTGACGGTCTCGGACATGTCAAAGCCTGAAATAGCCCAGATCATAAAGTCAGAGTTATTTGGGATTCACGCGGGCGGTGAGCATAACGGAGCCGAGGGCGGTGAGCTAAAGGGAGCGGCTGGTGGAGAACTCGGTAATGGGATACAGATGCGGTTTGGTGATCATTTGCCAGAGGGATTTACCCCTGAGCAATATCTTGATTTAGCTAGGTTAAATGCTGCCCAGGCAGACGCTCAGCTGCAAGCACAAACTCAAACTCAAATACAGGCACAACAATCCCAACAAACCCAAATGCAAATGCAGGCCCAGGCACAACAAGCCCAAACTCAGCTACAGCTAGATCATGAATATCGCATGGCCCAATTTACCGCTCAAACCGAGGCCAAAAACTGTGTGCTTGCTCCCCCTCCGGGATTAGGCCTAACCATGACTAGTATAATTCACCCGTTCACCAAAGACAATGTTCAGGACTTTTTTGTGTTGTTCGAGGAGGTTGCTACAGGTATGGGGTGGACAAGGGATCGATGGCCATTTATGTTGTAAACGGTGTTGACAGGACAAGGTCGGGAAACTTGCATATCAGTAGAGTCTGAGGTTCGGCAAGATTATGACCGTCTCAAAGCAGCCATTCTTAAAAGCTACAAACTGCTGCCTGAAGCATATAGACAGACTTTCAGAAAGACTCCTAAAAAAATCGAGGAAACTCATACAGTGTTTGCCAGGACCATGAACAAAGCTTTAAATAACTTGCTAACAAGTAAGAATGTCACTGAGTTTAAGGGTCTGAAAGAGTTAATCTTGCTTGAGAACTTCCTATGGAAGGTAGATTCACCAGTAGCCTATCATTTGAGAGGGAAAAAGGCAGAAATTCTTGCCGAAGCTGCAGACATGGCTGATAGTTATGTACTAAACAACAAATTTCGTGGGAAAAAGCCCTATGTTAATAATAAGTTCTCCAATCACAAATCTGCTAGATCTAGTTACTCGCAAAAGCCTGTAACGTCTCCCCACGTAAGCCAAACCAAAAATGCTCCCCCAACTAAGAATGTGACTCATGGTAACAGAGGTGGGGCCCAAACCAATAATAATAATTCTTACAAGGGGAATGTATCCTATTGTGGCAAGAGAGGCCACTTGGCTTATCAGTGTTGGGCTAAGGAGAGAGCCGAGAGATCGGGGCCGACATTAGCCGCAGTAACTGCCTCCCCAAATAACCAAAACCACTCAAATGTGCCTTTGATGCAGGACTCCCGACAGAAGGAGTACCTAGCTAATAACTTAAATCAGACAGGAAATGGTGTAGTAGCGTGTGTGGTACAACCTGCAAGGGTTAAGCCTGTCTTAGTGTCTCCAACAGATCAGGATAGCTACCGTCCCTTTATTTCATCTGGATGTGTGAAAATAAATGGTTGTGTACATGAGGTAAAAATCTTAAGAGATACTGGTTCTACTAGCACACTCATGGTGAATCCTTATTCTGAATGCCCAACTGGCGAATCAGTAATAATGAGAGGTGCTGGAGGTCAGTTTTTTGCTAACTTGGTGAATGGTGAGATTGAGTGTGATTTGCTGAAGGGTGAAGCCTGTATAGCTTTGTGTAGGCCTCAGGACATCCCTGTGCCTGGGGTAACACTCCTTTTGGGGAATGATGTGGCTGGTGAGAGGGTCCGACCAGACCCCATTTTGTCACTTTCCCCTGTTGACGAGCCACTAACCGGTGAGCTCGAGAAGGAGATGCCAAAGGGTTTTCCAGTGTGTGCTGTCACTCGATCTATGGCCCTAGTAGCAGTTCCCTCAGATATAATTGTACCACCAGTGATGGTAGATAGAAGGGATGTAAGAGTAGTGAATGATGCTCTAACTGTGCCTGAAGCGGAGACTGGAGTAGATCTGTCTGACACCTTTATGGCTAACCTTGAGCCGAATGATCATGAAACCCCTCCTAATTGTCCTAGTGGCCTGGTAGAGTTGCAGCGAGATGACAGGAAGTGTAAGGAGTTAGCTGCCAGTGCCGTGAGTGAAGAGGAGATTGAAAAGGAGAAGGGTGAATACTTCTATATGAAGAAAGGAGTTTTTTGGCGTAGGTGGAGACCGCCAAATAGACCTATTGATGACGGGGCATGGGACGTACATCAGGTAGTAGTTCCTAAACCTTGCCGTAGAGATATACTAGAAATGGCCCATAGTATACCCTTAGCAGGGCACCTAGGGGTGAGGAAAACCTTTGATCGCATTAGAGCCCACTTTCACTGGCCAGGAATGCGTGCAGATGTAGTGGAGTTCTGTAGAGTGTGTCACACCTGCCAGATGACGGGAAAACCTAATCCAAAGGTGCCTGCACACCCTCTGGTGCCCTTACCAGTGTTCGAGAACCATTTCACTCGGGTGATAGTGGATATCGTTGGCCCATTGCCAAAGACATCCCAGGGACATATATATTTGTTAACTATAATGGACATGGCAACTCGATACCCAGAAGCTATACCTTTAAGAAATACTTCAGCTCAAACAGTTATTAAGGAACTGCTCAAATTCTTTACCAGAATGGGTTTCCCCCATGAGGTGCAGAGTGATCAAGGTACTAATTTCACTTCCAATGTATTTCAGCAATCCCTGAAGGAATTGGGTGTCGACCATGTGAAGTCCAGCTCCTACCACCCAGAGAGTCAAGGGGTCCTCGAACGTTACCATCAAACCCTAAAGTCTATGTTAAGAAAATATTGTGAGGAAACTGGAGGTGATTGGGACAAGGGGGTACCTTTTCTATTGTTTGCCAGCCATGAGGTTCCAACTGAATCTCTGGGTTTTTCACCTAATGAACTAGTTTTCGGTCACCAGGTACGTGGCCCTTTGCAGCTATTACAGGATAGCCTAGTTGGTCATGAAGGGAACCAAAATCTCCTCAGGTATGTGTCCGAGTTCAAAACCCGGCTGAGATCTTCGTGTGAGTTTGCAGCACAAAATCTAAGAGTAGCTAAAGATACCATGAAAGTATGGTACGATAAAAGAGCCCGTGTGAGAGAGTTTCAGCCCAGTGATGAGGTCTTCGTTCTCATTCCCCTTTTCGGCCAACCTTTATCAGCAAAATTTAGAGGACCATATAAAGTACTAAAAAGTGTGAGTGTTACTGACTACTTAGTGGCTACCCGAGACAGGAAGAAGCCTAAGCAAGTATTTCACATAAATATGTTAAAACACTATCATAGGTCCCCTGATTCCTCTCCTCCAGATTCTCCTACTGTGGCAGTAATAAGGACCTGTGGACATCCTGGTGCGGGTGATGTTTGTAGTCCTTACCCACAGATCCCGCAGCAGACTGTCCCAGATCCTGAAGGTATCGATTTTGACTTGTCTTGTGGTCTATCCAACTTTAAATATAATTCAGTAGCCTGAGGGGAATTACCAACTAAATTATGTCATCTTCCCTCAGAGAAAGCTAAAGAACTAATCAATGTTTTATCACAGTCTCCCAGTGTGTTCCATGATACTCCAGGGCTCAACTCGTTGGCCGTGCATGACATAGATGTCGGGGATGCAGCACCCATCAAATTATCCCCATACCGTGTCTCACCACAGCGCAGGAGTGTTCTGCAAGTTGAATTAGATTTCATGTTGTCCAATGCCATAATTACTAGAGCCTTAAGCCAGTGGAGTAGTCCGGTCACACTTGTGCCTAAGCCACAGAGAAGACGGCAAACGGCCAGATGGGATGACCACTTTCCCTTACAAGAATGGCCGGTGCCTCGTGTGAGATGCCACATGTGTTGACACTTTCTCCACAACCAACATCGCCAGAAACGCCGACGAAGCAGGTGAAGCCGCCCGGATAGCAGAAAATAAAAAGCGAGAAAAATATCAAGCCATCGCCAGAAATCATCAGTTCGAGCCCCTGGCATTCGAAACTTCAGGAGTCTTCGGCCCTACCACCCTTAAGATGGTGAATGAAATAGGCCGTAAAATCAGAGAAGTTTCAGGAGAACCCCGGGAAACCCTCTGGCTCAAGCAAAGACTAGGGATGGCTATCCTCCGGGGCAATGCCACCAGCGTCATGAGCTCAGTTCGACAGGAGTGGGTCATGCCACTGTCTGAGGCCCGGGCAGGAGTGGTGTATCCGTAGTCTTTCCACAGTAGGGTAAAACAAAACATAAACTTTATTTGTATGTGACATGTGTGATGCACATAAATAAAAGGGGATGTGTCGGATGGTTGAAAGCCACAGTTGCTTGCGCGTTTGGGGCTAGCAACACGTATTATGAAAAACATGCATCCTCCTTCATTCACAGTCCCCCCCTTCACTCACTCAACCCCACAATTTGTCGGAGGATAACAGGTTTTTCACAATACGTAGACGGAGGTCTTTTTAAAAAAAAAAAAAAGCCAGCAGATGGGAGTTATAGATTTTGTATGGACTACAGACAAGTCAATGCTGTAACAAAGAATGATACTTATCCACTGCAACGGATCGATGATTGTATTGACCAGATTGGCACAGCCAGTTTTATTAGTAAAATTTACCTTATGAAAGGATATTGGCAAGTACCTCTAACAGCCAGAGCAAGGGAGATTTCATGTTTTGTGATAAACAATCAAGCCTTCTGCTGTGAAGTAATGCCTTATGGCCTGAAAAACGCTCCAGCTACCTTTCAGCACCTCATGAATCAGGTGACTGAAGGGGTACCTGGGTGTGTGTTGTACATTGACGATATCCTTCTTTTTCCCATACATGGGGAGAACATCTCAAATAAATCAGACTGCTTTTTGCTAACCTTGCTGAAGCAAATCTTGTAGTGAACTTAAAAAAGTGCACTTTCATTAAGAGTACTGTCCAATATCTTGGGTATATAGTAGGACAAGGTCAGGTTGCACCACCTCATGCTAAAGTAGAGTCAATTTCTAATTTCCCAACGCCTACCAATAAGAAAGAAATCCAAAGATACTTAGGGATGATTGGATACTACAGGAGGTTATTATAAATTGTTCAAGCTTAACAGCACCTTTAAGAGATCTTCTCCGAAAGGATGTGAAGTGTGAGTGGTCCTCCGATTGTGAGGAGGCTTTCAGTGCTACTAAATACATGCTCTCTAACTATCCTGTTCTCCGTACCCCTGATTTCACCAGATCTTTCTCCCTAGCTGTTGATGCAAGTAATACTGGGGTCGGAGCAGTGTTACACCAGGAGGATGACTGTAATGTATTGCATCCTGTTTGCTACATCAGAACAAATTTAAATTCTGCTCAACGTAATTACTCTGTCATAGAAAAGGAGCTGTTAGCATTGATTTTGTCCCTCCAATACTTTGGTGTTTATGTTCAATCTGCCCCTGGTTCCATTACTGTATATACTGACCATCACCCATTAAAGTTTTTGCACAAGTTCCAAAACAAGAATCAGAGGCTGACACGGTGGAGCTTGTTGCTGCAGGAGTACGCCTTAGATGTCAAACACATCAAGGGGGTCCAGAATGTGTTGGCAGATTGTCTGTCAAGAGTCTGAAAATGTGTCCTATACTTTCCTCCTATTGAACTCTTTTCTAGCGGTGGAGGTGTAACATCCGTACCGACCGGATGTCATGATGCCAGACCAACCTGTTGAACGTGACTTTACAATTACCTCGTGGCAACAACTCACCTTGCTTACGAGAGAGCTAGAGACAGAGAGAGAGAGAGGAACCAGCCAAGTTTGTGTGGACGTGGAGGGGCAAACTACCGGACGAGACAGAACCAGCCTCCCTTCTCCCTACTGCCCCATCCACTCACGGGGCCTCGTTCACCTGCTTCTCACCTGTAACTGGTCGACGTGTTTCCTGCCTTCTTACTGGTCCCGGCACCTGCTTCCTACCTCCTGATTGGTTAGCTAGGTCCAGGGAACGATATATAAGACGGGGATTTGATAATTCAAACTAGTACACTTCTAGCTGGAGAATTGAGCAGTGTGGTGGGGAGACGGGACAGATTTCAAAGGCTTGTATATTATTATGTATTAAGTTGTGTCCCATAGTGACCTCTTACACGTTAGTTAGGGATTATTTGTGACTATTAATTAACCAGAGGTATGTCGAAAACATACACTCATTTGCTTTAAGATTTTGTGATTGGAGAAATCATTTTACTTTACTGTTTAATTTACTTGGAGAAATCATATATGTTTAATTTACTTGGAGAAATCATATATGTTTAATTTACTTGGAGAAATCATATATGTTTAATTTACTTGGATAAATCATATAGGTTGGATTGGAGAATCCTATATGTTTAATTTAATTTGAGAGATATATATTTTGAATTACTGTTTAATTTTGGTGATTAAAATTAATGTTTGATTCAGAGATGATTTGTGATTGAATATTCTACTTTACATATTAACGATTAACTAACTGGAGGTAAAGCTATTGTCATTCATAATTAAGGATTAAGCCTTGTATAAGTTAAATGCTTACCTGACTATTATTCTTAAATTTGCACTTTAGTGAAATCAGAACGTACGCAAAACGATCCTGAAACTCTATCATAACTTTCATTGCTTTTATTTTGATTAATTGTAAAATACCTTATTTAATATAATTCCCTTTTAGTTGGGAATATGAACATGATTAGATTAATATCCAGTATTCGAGAATGGATAATAAGTCGTAGGCGTGTGCATAAACCTTTAAACCGTCCTGGTGGTGTAATGGTTAAGGTGGCAAAAATATGTGTGTGATAACCCTGGTTCGAATCCCGGTGGATCATATATACTTTAATTAATTTCATTGGGGGTGTGGTGGTGAGATTAATAAAAATAATATGTGACTTTATAATATTTCCTTACCATTTTGATTTAGTCAAATGTCTTTCAGTAATAAGAATAAATAAGATAAAATACTAAAGGAGAATAATAATAATAAACCAAGAATAACGAGATAACATAGAAAGAGTAAAACTATCTTTAAAGGGTTAACAAACTTAATTAATTATATAAAAAAGATCTTAATACTTTGCTGATAATCAAGATTAATTGAGATATTCTAGTGTCTTAAAACTTTGCTTTCATACCGAACTTTTGTATTCGTAATTAATAGCCTCTTTCATATTAAAACATTCAATGTAACTTTAAATAGTTTACTGAATAAATATAATTGAAGTGTATCAGACTATAAAGGATAACTGTCCCAACAACTGAGGGAAAGCAAGTGACAACAGAACTAACTTTAATATTTTACGTTCTTTTGGCCTTCAGCTGTTTTGCTACACTTACATATTAACTGTTCTGTCTTTATTTATTTAGTTAACCACTTCTAAATCAAGATACATACACATATTTGGTACAGTACATGCTACAAACCTTATAGTAACAGAGATATTTGGTACAGTACATGCTACAAACATTATAGTAACAGAGATCGTAAACCTTCATCATATTGGTGGCACTGGTGTCATAAGCCTGTCTTTACACTAAATCAATTACCCATAGCCATAATAAACATTTGGTAATACAGGGACAGGACTTACTGTATAGTTTGTTCTTTGTGTATTTTTTTTTTTTTTTTTTTCTATATTCCAACTTACTTCCTCTCGGGCATAGGCTGAGAGCCTTAACATTCACCGCTTTACAATGAACAGTGAAGCCTGTGAGGTCTTGTTCCAGTCTAGGGAGTGAGACATGTGAAGCACGTAGAGTACAACGAGCACCTGCCATCTTGCCTTCACATGAGGCACGTTGCTCACTCATGGCCCGAAACGACCCCATCTCTGAAGCAACCTCGTTCCCGTGCTTCACTGTCTCACCCCCTACACTCGGACTCTCACACTTACACACACACAACGCCACCTGTTGAGCAGATAACTCACCAGGCATTGCACCCCTATAGCATATTTTGAATATGGGAATATTCATACAGTGCTATTTAATCAGGGAACAATGAGCGTATTTTATTGACGTTTCGGTGGGCTTGTGGTAATGCACTGATACCAGGTACAGCACAAATTCCATCCCAATAATATCTTCCCATTGATACATCGGGATTTGAACCCGGGACCTTTGGATTACCAGGCCAGTGGCAAGACCACTCCACCACACCTCTCCTATCTAACTTCTACAAGATCATAAATATAATATCACCCCGATGTAGTAAAGGAGAGCGGCCAACTTTATCTTTGGATGCCATTTTGGTGTCTAAATATTCAACTAACGAGGTTCTATTATATTTTTGATCATGTAGAATTTAGATCCAAAGACTAAACATTATATTGAGAACCAGTATTGCCGAAAGTATATTATGAATATGACCATATTTGAGTGTAAGGAGAGGGTGACAGCAGTGGCACCAATATGGAGAGGTTCACCGATCTCTGTTAGTATGAGGGTCTCTAGTACGTACGGCACTAAAATGGCTTCCAAATGAAATGGTGGGCGAGCTCTCTTACTTCAGAATTTCTAGTGCATGCTAACCAAACACAGCTTGTGGTCCAAAATCGTGAACAGCTAGTGGTTCGAGACCTAGCATCTGCGAAAGAGTCAGTCAGTCAGTAGCCAGCCCTTACTCCCACAAGGTGTAGGGAGGATCAGCAAGAGACTCGAGAAAGGAAAAAGACATAAGAGTTCGCCCACAAAAAGCAAGCACACATGCATTCAGAAGCACCAATCACTCATCAGCCCCCGAAATCAATGGATACAACCCACCGAGAGTGGGAGAGATAGAAAACAAAAATACGAGGTGGAACCCCTTAAAAGGCTACAGACTATCTCAACCAATCCTTCTCGCTACCGTACATCTTTCCTAAGCTTCACAAAATCGTCTAAATGTAGCTACAATCCAATAAAGAAGACGTGACCGGTACTGAAAGCATAGTCGCTTTTTCTGGACCCCCTTTTCCCTCATGTTTACCATCTTGGTTTTGAGTTTTTAAGACGTTCCTTCCATTAGTTTGGCGATCTTGAGACCTTTCGCCCCATTTATTTGTCAATATTAAGACCCTTCGTGCCATTTAGGTGTCGATTTTTTCCTGGCGAGTGAAAGCGAGCCTGTAATTTTAGAATGAATCGGCCTTCGGCCGGGACATTTGTCTACCGAAAAATTTACAAATTTATCTAGAAAGGGGTTCTAGGGGGTGTTTTTTTTAAGCTTGATGGAGGTCTAGGGAGGAAACTCAATATTAGATAAATAAAGAGACACATAAACCAAAACACAAGCAGTACCCCCTTAAGGAAGAGAGACATCTTATCCGGGGTACAGTTGGCCAAATAAGTCGTGTTGCCGCTGTTATTATGTTTTGCTCGCTGTGTGCTGTATTAATGTCTGTCAGATGTTCAATAGGCTGTGTTAAGAAAGGATCATGTTTGTATACATCTCTCGGAACGATGAATTAATGCTTAGATAGCCCTGAAACCATTAATTGATCGAAATATACTTGGTGCCACGACATCACTTATTTGGCCGACTGTGCGGTTAGGCACCTGGATTTATTATATCCGTTATCCACTCAGCGAATTGGTCAATGGAATTTAAGGGAAGATGGCTCGTTTTTGTTGTCCCCCCCCCCCCCCCCACCATCTGCCTCATTTTTAGCACCAATAGTTTTCAGATTTTAAGACGTTCGGCCCATTAGTTTGGCGATTTTAAGACCTTTCGTCCCATTTCTTTGTCAGTATTAACACTTTTCGTGCCATTTAAGTGTTTATTTTTTTCCTGGTGAGCGATAGTGAGCCTGTAATTTAAGAGGAACCGGCCTTCGGCCTGAACATTTTTCTATCAACAAATATACACATTTATCTTGAAGGAGGGTCTTGGGCGGGTGTTTTTATAGTTTGATGGAAGTTTACGGAGGAAACTAAATAAATAATGAAAAGATACGTAAATGACGAAATAAATACGCCCAAAACAGTGTGATTGCTTTAAAAAACAAAAAAACAAAACACATATATATATATATACTGTATATATATATATAATATATAAATAAAAGATAATGATATTAATAATAATAATGGAAACAAAAATAATAATAATAATAAGAAGAAGAAGAATGGTAAAAAAAAAACTGAGTACCAGCGACGTGTGTTATCATGTACTCTAGCTATATTGTCACGACATTCTGCAGGTTTAGGAGGTTCTGTGGTAGTTAAAAACAAAGGTGGGTCGAGATCGTTTGAAGCCTTTTTTTAATTGCTAGAGGTCCTTCCTGAGCTGAAGAAAATAGTCTCATAGTTGCCGGAATAGGATGACAAAGATATCGCCTAACCCTTTCCGTACCGGTGACGTCTTTTGTTATTTGATTTCCGCTTCCTTTAGACGCTTTTATGATATACTTGGGAGGGATATAATATGTGGTAGCTAAAAGGAATAAGGGGGCATGGACTTGTTTGGATGTTTTTAATATTTTTTAGTTTCCTCCCTAGACCTCCATCAATCTATAAAAAAACACCCCTTAGACCACCCTTCTAGATAAATTTGTATATTTTTCAGTAGAAAAATTTCCTAGCCGAAGGCAAGTTACTCTGAATATTTCAGGCTCGCTATCGCTCACCAGGAAAAAATCGACACCTACAGTAAATGGCAAGAAAGGTCTAAACATTGACAAAGAAATGGGGCGTGAAATCTTAAAATCGCCGAACGTCTGAAAATATAAAAAAAACAATGGGGCTAAACACAAGGGAGAAGGGGGCCACAAAAACCAGCCCATCCCCCCTTAATTGAGATTCAGTATATAGTGAGGGCAATCGGTACTAAATAGGACAAGAATTGCTCACAAGGTGATACAAGCATAAAGCTTTCCACAATAGTTCACAAAGACTTATTTTACAATTTCAGGGCAGGAGCCACCGATATTTCAGTGTTGCATAGCAACGGTTGCTAGGCAAATCATTTTCCTTAGCAACCGGCAGCAACAATGCAGTTTCTGGAAAACTGTGAGGTGCTATGGTTTTTTCTCAACTCCTTGTTCTAAAAACATGTAGCATTGCATTTGGAGATCATATACAAGAATTATGTGGCATAAAATCCAATTTAGGGCAAGTCAGGCTATTGTGACGCACCCCAGTGCTGTGCAACGCAACCTGATTGTACTCCTTGGTACTCGACTGTACCGCCCGTGATCTGGCTACCGTCAGCCGCAATGTATATTGAGTGTGACAACTTATAACTATGTTTTTTGTATCTCTGCAAAGGTCTCGTCATGTGCTAACCAGTGGTGGGTTTTGTTTTAAGCCAAGTCGAGACCTTCCATTTAATATGTAGTATCAATAGAGAAGTTGATAGATAAGACAATGGGAGTTCAGAGAGAGAGAGTGAGTTAGGCTTCAGAGCAAGAGGGTAGCAACGCGCCGCGCTGCCGGCCGGGTGGTTGCCAGACGTATGGACTGGTTGGCAGCCTTGCGCTTATAGATAGGCGCGACAGGGTTGGTAGTCCATTGTTGCCTGCCTGGGCTGGGCCCATGTTGTCGTACAGCACACTGCCTGGAGGCTGGCTGCGTGTTCCATGACCAGGTTGCCTAGAACCTTTGAGATTCTAACATCCCTTGCCCTCTCTCCCAACTTCTCACGGTTGCACTCTTTCTCTCTGACGACATTACTCTCATTTCATTCTTCTCTCTATTTAAATGCATAACCTTCCCTTGAGGTCCTAAAGGAGTTTCAGCACTCACCTCTCGTATTACTCTTAGGACAAGCATATATTTACATGTATTAGATTTAAGGGGTTAATGTGAACAGCGATCTTCTTGATGAGGATAGTTGGTGAACGTTCTACATGTTCACGAGTTATATGCCCCGCTCATCATCCCATTTGTGACTAGACTGTTGCCATGTGTAAGAGCCCGACCATGCCCAGGAGTTGTCTGTAGAGGGACGAGGACTTAGCCTTGATTTGCATACCGAGCCAGGAGCGAGTGTAGCACCCGAGACTACAGCTCGCTCGTAGTGCCGGTATAGTAGAGTAACGTAATTTATCTGTCCTTGTGTTCTCTACAGTCTTCTCCTGGGTTCTCGCTTTCGGTGCTGGGACTCGTTGTTCCTGTGACTTGGCCTGCTAGCTAGAACACATGGGGATGATGAGTGGGATATATCTTTATTTTACTATGCATTGCAGCTCTCTTTAAGTATATATCTATAACACTTTACAATACACATTACTCACACACAAGACAACACTATTAACACTTTCATGTATCAATTAACTGCACTGTCGTTTTGCTGCTGTGTCCGGAGTTCTGTTGCGTAGGGCGCATACGGACTCGGAGGGGAGACAGAGTGAGAGAAGCGAAGTAGCCTATGCGGTAGTAGGCTACTGGCGCAGTACTGTTGCCTGCAACCTTTTAGTTATTCCAAGTATAGATTCATTATTATAATAAGTGACTACTATTTATGTTCCTCCCATGTGTATTATTAGGTATCTACTGGATCATGAACATCTTGTATGCTACATGCTAGTGCATGTTAGTAGGAGACAGTTAGTGTAGTGCACGCGCTTTCAAGTAGGCGTGTACATTTGTCATTTAGCATTTCACTGTCATACCTTTAGCCTGCTTCTATTCTACATTATTAGAGGCTTAATACTAACGTAGTTTCTTGAGTATTGCATTTCTTTAGTAATAACGTAACCTATAAATGTCTGAGGGAGTTTAGCCTCATAGCCTACCCCTGTTGTACACTTTCGCCGAGTTAAGGTACCTCGTTACCGTAAACGATAACTCTGTAGGGCGTTGGTGCTTTTGTTGTCTGGAGCATATAGTATTTGGGACTGGAATCGAGCGTGTCGTTGTCACTTAAGCCATTTCTGTCCTACGATCAAGAATCCCGAATATGTATTGCCGATCCAGCCGTAACAAAATGGCGACCTTGCACAAGATTCAGTAGTATCCTATCACATGTTTTTTGGAGAACTATTCTATGCTACCTAGTAGAGCTGGCTAGAATTTTCTTGCATATTGGAGGAATTTTTATTGTGTCATTATTGTATTGGTGGACTTGCAGATTGTTTCGTTAGGTGTCTAGAGTAGAGTCATTCAAGCATCTTTAACATTTTGTGAGTCGAGACTGCAATTAGTAATAAGCACTTTTTTTTTTTATGAACAGCAATTGTATAACCAGCACTATGTCTAATGACTCATCATTTACGGGGGAGGATAACACGGTACAGCCTAGTGACCAGCAAGTACAGCAGATATTTAGGGAGGGGAGTGTTATAAGTGGAGAGAGGGATGGCCGGGCATTTTTGCAGACACCTTTGACCGAACAGCGCCTGCAGGCTATTGATTGTTACGGTCTTCGCTGTTTAGCCACGGTTTTGGGGCGGGACTGTCCTGACAGTTGGCCCAAGAAGAATTTGGTGGCATGTTTGTTGGGTGATGGCGATGGGGCGGTGGGTGGAGTGGGGTCTTGGGGGGTTCCCTCCAAGCCTCCCTTCCACTCTACCCCTGAGCTGGGCCCTCAGCCAGCGAGTCTTAGCACGATGCAGCAGGAGGGTTCTCAATGGCAAGCTGGCTTACCCGTAAACACGTCTCGGTGTGGATCCCCCATTTTGTGCTCTCCCCCCCCAGGCCTGTCTCCTGAGATGTTATTTCAGCTAGAACTAGCTAAGCTTAAGTTGCGAGAGAGTCAACAGGCTAGTATAGAACGGATTAAGCTGCAGGAGACTCAGATACAACAGGCTAGTATAGAACGGATTAAGCTGCAGGAGACTCAGATACAACAGGCTAGTATAGAACGGATTAAGCTGCAGGAGACTCAAATACAACAGGCTAGTATAGAACGCATAGAGGTTGCTAGAATCCAAGCCAATCGGGATGCAACCAGGTACCAGGCTGAAATGGATGTCGAGAAGTCTAGAGTAGAGACCACGGGGCGTCATCTCGGTGGTGGGCACCGGGTTACAGACTCACTTTCGCATTTAATTAAGTTAGTACCCGCATTTGATGAGACAGCAGTGACTGAGTTTTTTGCTCGTTTCGAAAAGAAGTGTCGTGAGTATGACTGGCCGGAGGTTAAATGGGCAGCATTAGTTTCATCACGTCTAGTGGGTAAGGGGTTGAAAGCCTACGATGCACTGTCACTGGACGAGAGTGTCGTGTATGGACTGGTGAAGGAGGCTGTGCTCCGGGCCTACGAACTGCAACCCGAAACTTATAGATTGAAGTTCCGTGGCGTGAATAAGAAGAGCGACGTCAGTTTTATGGAGCACGCACGGGACTTAACAGATGCATGTAATAACTGGTTTCGGTCCGAGCACGCAGAGTCGGCTGAGGAAATTAAGCAACTTTTCTGTCTGGAACAGTTTTACAAATGTACTGGAACCGATCTAACGCTGAACATTAAGGAAAAATGTCCCAAGACAGTAGAGGAGGCTGCCAAGATGGCAGACCTCAGATTATCATTGATTCGTGGTTGCGGTGCCGCTCAGAGGGCTGAGTCATGGTAGAAGGGGCGCTATACCCCACCCACCAGAGTTTTCGATAATAACAAATCCTATGACACACATAACCACACTAAAAGCATTGCACCTAATAACACCTACAAACACAAGCCTCTCCCGTTTACTAAAGGTCAGGCCCCTTCTTCGCCCGCACAAGGGAAGAAGCCCATTGGGGATGTGAAATGTTACAAATGTCAGAAGCTAGGCCATTATTCACGTGAGTGCCCTAGTAACACTCCCGCTAAGCCGGTGTCATTGGTTCACAGTATCGGTGTGTCTCTGAAGGCTGCAGCAACTGCCCGGGGTAAGTTGTCAGCAGCTGAGGCACACGCGGTAAAGAAGCGTACGGAAGGCTCGACACCTGTCCGGGACACTTTCTGTAGCCATCGGGGACACGGGTTTGTGAGCTGGGGGAGTGAACTACGGAGGGTTGACTTGCTGAGGGATACGGGGGCTTCGCAAACTTTGTTGAGGAACTTCACAGGGAAACCGATAAATGCGGCCAGAGTTGTTGTGGTGCAGGGTATAAATGCTACGAGGTCATACCCACTTGTGAGGTTGGAGTTGAGAGTGGGAGAGGTGTGCAGGGAGCTGGATGTATTGATCGTTGAGTGTTTGCCAGTTGAGGGCGTCGACCTTCTTCTCGGCAACGACTTTGCGGTGCCCACTTCCGGGACTCCACCCTTAGTCGTTGCCGAGAGGGCGGCCGACGTGGATGGTGAGAATCGGGAATGGGTTGGGAGGTGCCAACAGGATGAGATGGCCTGTGTGATAACCCGATCTCGCTCTGCGGCTCCTGCACAGCCTAGCACTCAACCTCGGGGACAGTGGAGGAAGGATCAGGAGAAGGTTGCTAAGGGCAGGAAAAGGGACATTGATTCTGCTGCACTTCTCGGTGATTCGGTACTTGGACCTATAATAAACATGGGAGTTGACTCTGGCCCAGATATGGTGTGTAACAAGGCAGAGTTGGGTAAGACTTCGCGTGAGGCAAGAGCTGTAGCGAGAGCCACTAAGGCAGTAGAGCCTACTAGCCGGGGTAATGTCTTATTACAAAACCATCTTGATGCATTGACGCCCGGGGACATAAGTGAGCAGCAGCTGCAAGACGCTAGCCTAGCTCGTTATAGCAATGGTGCCATAGAGTTGGAGGAAGATGGGGATGCGAAGCCGGGAGATTTCTTTAGGCTCAACAGGATATTGTACCGCAGATTTCTAGACCCCAAATCGAAGTGGGAGGGCGGTGCGAGGGTAGTAGACCAGGTGTTTGTTCCAAATAAGTATAGAGAGTCCTTATTGTGTCTGGCGCATGATGTGCCGGTGGCGGGTCATTTGGGGGTAACAAAAACATTGGCGGCATTGGGCAGGTTTTTCTGGTGGCCTGGGGTCAAGGCTGATGTCTGTGCATGGGTGGCTGGGTGTGCGACCTGCCAGACAACTGGGAAGCCTAACCAGACAATCCCGAAGGCACCTTTGTTTCCCATACCTGTCACCGGGCCTCCGTTCAGCAAAGTTGTAGTAGATTTGGTTGGCCCTTTCCCGCCTACTAGTAGTGGCAATAAATTCCTGTTGACAATCATGGATGTGGCTACGAGATACCCGGACGCATACCCCATGAGAAACGGCTCGGCAAAGGCAGTTGTTAGAAACTTATTATTGTTCTGTTCCCGTTATGGATTTCCACGTGAGGTGCAGTCAGACCAGGGGAGCAATTTTACATCCAAATTGTTCAAGCAAACCCTTCAGTTGCACGGTATATGTTCTGTAGTGTCGTCAGCCTACCATCCCGAGAGTCAGGGAGTCTTGGAGCGGTGGCACTCGACCCTGAAGACTATGCTACGCTGTTAGTGTGCAGAACATGACACTGATTGGGATTTGGGTATGCCGTATGTTCTGTTCGCTGCACGTGAAGTCCCAGGAGAGAGCCTGGGGTTCAGTCCAAATCAACTAGTCTTTGGCCATAATGTGAGAGGACCTTTAAGTATGGTGAAAGAGATCTGGGAGGGCGAAGAGAAGCCGGGGTCTGTACTTAAATATGTCCTTGAGAGCCGGGAGAGACTTATAGGTTGCATGGCAGCGGCAGGTAATAACTTGGTTAATACACAGGTGGTCATGAAGCACCAGTATGATGCCAAGGTGAAGCTTCGGGAGTTTTCGGTGGGTCAGGAGGTAATGTTGCTTTTACCTTTGCCTGGACACCCCCTTTCTGCCAAGTTCATTGGGCCGTATGTGGTGGCTAAGAAATTGTCCGACCTTGATTATCTCGTTGCAACACCTGACCGTAGGAAAAAACATCAGTTATGTCATGTTAACCTCATGAAAGAGTATGTGAGACGCCCCTCAGAGCCTCTCACTGTCCCTGTGCTGGCCTGCAGCGGCCAGGGTGGAGAAGGAGGTGGGGACAGTCATGCTGCTGAGGAGGATAGCTGGGACTGTGTCATTTCCGCGGAACAGTGGGCGGGGAATACTGAACAAGAGGCTAGGCAAGCTGTAAGTCACCTGCCTGAGCACCAGGGTGCTGCTGTCCTAGGCCTATTCAGGTCATACCCCTCTGTTTTCGCCGAACACCCAGGTCTCACTACTCAGGTAACGCACGATGTGGACGTCGGTGATAATGTGCCCTTCAAGTCAGTGCCCTACCGTGTGCCCTCGGTAAAGTTGCCAGCTTTACGGGAGGAGTTAAAGTACATGGTTGAGAGAGGGATGATCACTGAAGGTTATGTGAAGTGGACATCACCCGTCACGTTGCAGCCAAAACCTGACGGCAAGGTGCGGTTCTGCATAGATTTTCGTAGGCTAAATGGCTTGACCACTACCAACCCTTACCCTTTGCCTCGAGTTGACGACAGCGTGGACAAGATAGGGAATGCAAAGTACCTTACTAAAATTGATCTTGTAAAAGGCTACTGGCAAGTACCCCTGTCGGACCGAGCTAAGCAAGTTTGTGGTTTTGTGGTAGATGGCAAGACCTACCAATGTAACGTAATGCCTTATGGGCATAAGAACGCACCTGCCACGTTTCAGAACCTGATGAACGATATTTGTGACGAAATCCCTAACTGCACGGTCTACCTTGATGACGTAATAGTATATGATGACGATTTTGAAAATCACCTAAGGCACTTAGAGACCCTGTTTGGGAAGTTGCACGATGCTGGGCTGGTGGTGAACCTGAGGAAGTGCGAGTTTGTAAAGGCTACTGTGCAGTATCTTGGCTTTGTGGTCGGGTTAGGCCGGGTGTGCCCCCCCCTGAGCAAGATACAGGCTATCAATATGTTTCCCAGGCCCACCACTAAGCGCCAGGTCATGCGGTTCCTAGGAATGATAGGGTATTATAGGCGCTTCATCCGGGGATACTCTACTGTCTTAGCACCGTTAACTGATCTACTGTCGAAGTCAGTGAAGTTCTGTTGGGCTGCGGAGTGTCAGAGGGCTTTCGACCTAGTCAAGCACCTGCTGTGTACACATCCGATTTTGAGGGCCCCAGACTTCTCCAGGAGTTTTCAGCTGGCGACTGATGCCAGCGGTGTGGGTGCCGGGGCAGTGTTACTGCAGACTGATTCCGAGGGCTTGGAACACCCAGTGAGCTTCTTTTCTCGCAAGTTTAATTCGGCACAAAGGAATTACTCGACTATAGAGAAGGAGCTTCTGGCTATCGTTTTGTCGCTCAAACATTTCGAAGTTTATGTTCCAGCCTACGGCCCGGTAGTGACGATTTATACGGACCATCATCCCTTGAAATTCCTAAATCAGTTTCACAATCGGAATATGCGGTTGACCAGGTGGTCCCTAATGCTCCAAGAGTATAATCTCAACATTCAGCATATTGCCGGGAGTGAGAACGTGATAGCAGATTGTCTATCAAGGGTTGATGATCCAAGATAGTCGTGCACGGTGTGTGGGTTGAGCAGGAGTAAAATTAGGCTATCATAACGCCGTCCAAAAAGATTATAAAACAAAAAAATAAACGAGAAAACTCTTTCTTTTTTTTTAGTTTTGTAAGTCTTTATTGTTGTAGCATGATGCATGCGATATTGTGTTTTATGTATAATTCACACTTCAGTTGTTGTGCCCCTTTTGTAATTAGTGGCAGCTAAGGGTAGCAGGTCAGTTGGTTGCCTGTCAGATTTTGATAATGCTTCTAAGGTCGATTATCTAAAATCTTGGGGGGGCTGTGACGCACCCCAGTGCTGTGCAACGCAACCTGATTGTACTCCTTGGTACTCGACTGTACCGCCCGTGATCTGGCTACCGTCAGCCGCAATGTATATTGAGTGTGACAACTTATAACTATGTTCTTTGTATCTCTGCAAAGGTCTCGTCATGTGCTAACCAGTGGTGGGTTTTGTTTTAAGCCATGTCGAGACCTTCCATTTAATATGTAGTATCAATAGAGAAGTTGATAGATAAGACAATGGGAGTTCAGAGAGAGAGAGTGAGTTAGGCTTCAGAGAAAGAGGGTAGCAACGCGCCGCGCTGCCGGCCGGGTGGTTGCCAGACGTATGGACTGGTTGGCAGTCTTGCGCTTATAGATAGGCGCGACAGTGTTGGTAGTCCATTGTTGCCTGCCTGGGCTGGGCCCATGTTGTCGTACAGCACACTGCCTGGAGGCTGGCTGCGTGTTCCATGACCAGGTTGCCTAGAACCTTTGAGATTCTAACATCCCTTGCCCTCTCTCCCAACTTCTCACGGTTGCACTCTTTCTCTCTGACGACATTACTCTCATTTCATTTCTTCTCTCTATTTAAATGCATAACCTTCCCTTGAGGTCCTAAAGGAGTTTCAGCACTCACCTCTCGTATTACTCTTAGGACAAGCATATATTTACATGTATTAGATTTAAGGGGTTAATGTGAACAGCGATCTTCTTGATGAGGATAGTTGGTGAACGTTCTACATGTTCACGAGTTATATGCCCCGCTCATCATCCCATTTGTGACTAGACTGGTGCCATGTGTAAGAGCCCGACCATGCCCAGGAGTTGTCTGTAGAGGGACGAGGACTTAGCCTTGATTTGCATACCGAGCCAGGAGCGAGTGTAGCACCCGAGACTACAGCTCGCTCGTAGTGCCGGTATAGTAGAGTAACATAATTTATCTGTCCTTGTGTTCTCTACAGTCTTCTCCTGGGTTCTCGCTTTCGGTGCTGGGACTCGTTGTTCCTGTGACTTGGCCTGCTAGCTAGAACACATGGGGATGATGAGTGGGATATATCTTTATTTTACTATGCATTGCAGCTCTCTTTAAGTATATATCTATAACACTTTACAATACACATTACTCACACACAAGACAACACTATTAATACTTTCATGTATCAATTAACTGCACTGTCGTTTTGCTGCTGTGTCCGGAGTTCTGTTGCGTAGGGCGCATACGGACTCGGAGGGGAGACAGAGTGAGAGAAGCGAAGTAGCCTATGCGGTAATAGGCTACCGGCGCGGTACTGTTGCATGCAACCTTTTATTTATTCCAAGTATAGATTCATTATTATAATAAGTGACTACTATTTATGTTCCTCCCATGTGTATTATTAGGTATCTACTGGATCATGAACATCTTGTATGCTACATGCTAGTGCATGTTAGTAGGGGACAGTTAGTGTAGTGCACGCGCTTTCAAGTAGGCGTGTACATTTGTCATTTAGCATTTCACTGTCATACCTTTAGCCTGCTTCTATTCTACATTATTAGAGGCTTAATACCAACGTAGTTTCTTGAGTATTGGATTTCTTTAGTAATAACGTAACCTATAAATGTCTGAGGGAGTTTAGCCTCATAGCCTACCCCTGTTGTACACTTTCGCCGAGTTAAGGTAGCTCGTTACCGTAAACGATAACTCTGTAGGGCGTTGGTGCTTTTGTTGTCTGGAGCATATAGTATTTGGGACTGGAATCGAGCGTGTCGTTGTCACTTAAGCCATTTCTGTCCTACGATCAAGAATCCCGAATATGTATTGCCGATCCAGCCGTAAAAAAATGGCGACCTTGCACAAGATTCAGTAGTATCCTATCACATGTTTTTTGGAGAACTATTCTATGCTACCTAGTAGAGCTGGCTAGAATTTTCTTGCATATTGGAGGAATTTTTATTGTGTCATTATTGTATTGGTGGACTTGCAGATTGTTTCGTTAGGTGTCTAGAGTAGAGTCATTCAAGCATCTTTAACATTTTGTGAGTCGAGACTGCAATTAGTAATAAGCACTTTTTTTTTTTATGAACAGCAATTGTATAACCAGCACTATGTCTAATGACTCATCATTTACGGGGGAGGATAACACGGTACAGCCTAGTGACCAGCAAGTACAGCAGATATTTAGGGAGGGGAGTGTTATAAGTGGAGAGAGGGATGCCCGGGCATTTTTGCAGACACCTTTGACCGAACAGCGCCTGCAGGCTATTGATTGTTACGGTCTTCGCTGTTTAGCCACGGTTTTGGGGCGGTACTGTCCTGACAGTTGGCCCAAGAAGAATTTGGTGGCATGTTTGTTGGGTGATGGCGATGGGGCGGTGGGTGGAGTGGGGTCTTGGAGGGTTCCCTCCAAGCCTCCCTTCCACTCTACCCCTGAGCTGGGCCCTCAGCCAGCGAGTCTTAGCACGATGCAGCAGGAGGGTTCTCAATGGCAAGCTGGCTTACC
Source organism: Paralithodes platypus (assembly GCA_032716605.1). NCBI lineage: Eukaryota > Metazoa > Arthropoda > Malacostraca > Decapoda > Lithodidae > Paralithodes > Paralithodes platypus. The sequence continues at coordinate 32,106,642 of CM064501.1, read as the reverse complement.
CGTAAACACGTCTCGGTGTGGATCCCCCATTTTGTGCTCTCCCCCCCCAGGCCTGTCTCCTGAGATGTTATTTCAGCTAGAACTAGCTAAGCTTAAGTTGAGAGAGAGTCAACAGGCTAGTATAGAACGGATTAAGCTGCAGGAGACTCAGATACAACAGGCTAGTATAGAACGGATTAAGCTGCAGGAGACTCAGATACAACAGGCTAGTATAGAACGGATTAAGCTGCAGGAGACTCAGATACAACAGGCTAGTATAGAACGCATAGAGCTTGCTAGAATCCAAGCCAATCGGGATGCAACCAGGTACCAGGCTGAAATGGATGTCGAGAAGTCTAGAGTAGAGACCACGGGGCGTCATCTCGGTGGTGGGCACCGGGTTACAGACTCACTTTCGCATTTAATTAAGTTAGTACCCGCATTTGATGAGACAGCAGTGACTGAGTTTTTTGCTCGTTTCGAAAAGAAGTGTCGTGAGTATGACTGGCCGGAGGTTAAATGGGCAGCATTAGTTTCATCACGTCTAGTGGGTAAGGGGTTGAAAGCCTACGATGCACTGTCACTGGACGAGAGTGTCGTGTATGGACTGGTGAAGGAGGCTGTGCTCCGGGCCTACGAACTGCAACCCGAAACTTATAGATTGAAGTTCCGTGGCGTGAATAAGAAGAGCGACGTCAGTTTTATGGAGCACGCACGGGACTTAACAGATGCATGTAATAACTGGTTTCGGTCCGAGCACGCAGAGTCAGCTGAGGAAATTAAGCAACTTTTCTATCTGGAACAGTTTTACAAATGTACTGGAACCGATCTAACGCTGAACATTAAGGAAAAATGTCCCAAGACAGTAGAGGAGGCTGCCAAGATGGCAGACCTCAGATTATCATTGATTCGTGGTTGCGGTGCCGCTCAGAGGGCTGAGTCAGGGCAGAAGGGGCGCTATACCCCACCCACCAGAGTTTTCGATAATAACAAATCCTATGACACACATAACCACACTAAAAGCATTGCACCTAATAACACCTACAAACACAAGCCTCTCCCGTTTACTAAAGGTCAGGCCCCTTCTTCGCCCGCACAAGGGAAGAAGCCCATTGGGGATGTGAAATGTTACAAATGTCAGAAGCTAGGCCATTATTCACGTGAGTGCCCTAGTAACACTCCCGCTAAGCCGGTGTCATTGGTTCACAGTATCGGTGTGTCTCTGAAGGCTGCAGCAACTGCCCGGGGTATGTTGTCAGCAGCTGAGGCACACGCGGTAAAGAAGCGTACGGAAGGCTCGACACCTGTCCGGGACACTTTCTGTAGCCATCGGGGACACGGGTTTGTGAGCTGGGGGAGTGAACTACGGAGGGTTGACTTGCTGAGGGATACGGGGGCTTCGCAAACTTTGTTGAGGAACTTCACAGGGAAACCGATAAATGCGGCCAGAGTTGTTGTGGTGCAGGGTATAAATGCTACGAGGTCATACCCACTTGTGAGGTTGGAGTTGAGAGTGGGAGAGGTGTGCAGGGAGCTGGATGTATTGATCGTTGAGTGTTTGCCAGTTGAGGGCGTCGACCTTCTTCTCGGCAACGACTTTGCGGTGCCCACTTCCGGGACTCCACCCTTAGTCGTTGCCGAGAGGGCGGCCGACGTGGATGGTGAGAATCGGGAATGGGTTGGGAGGTGCCAACAGGATGAGATGGCCTGTGTGATAACCCGATCTCGCTCTGCGGCTCCTGCACAGCCTAGCACTCAACCTCGGGGACAATGGAGGAAGGATCAGGAGAAGGTTGCTAAGGGCAGGAAAAGGGACATTGATTCTGCTGCACTTCTCGGTGATTCGGTACTTGGACCTATAATAAACGCGGGAGTTGACTCTGGCCCAGATATGGTGTGTAACAAGGCAGAGTTGGGTAAGACTTCGCGTGAGGCAAGAGCTGTAGCGAGAGCCACTAAGGCAGTAGAGCCTACTAGCCGGGGTAATGTCTTATTACAAAACCATCTTGATGCATTGACGCCCGGGGACATAAGTGAGCAGCAGCTGCAAGACGCTAGCCTAGCTCGTTATAGCAATGGTGCCATAGAGTTGGAGGAAGATGGGGATGCGAAGCCGGGAGATTTCTTTAGGCTCAACAGGATATTGTACCGCAGATTTCTAGACCCCAAATCGAAGTGGGAGGGCGGTGCGAGGGTAGTAGACCAGGTGGTTGTTCCAAATAAGTATAGAGAGTCCTTATTGTGTCTGGCGCATGATGTGCCGGTGGCGGGTCATTTGGGGGTAACAAAAACATTGGCGGCATTGGGCAGGTTTTTCTGGTGGCCTGGGGTCAAGGCTGATGTCTGTGCATGGGTGGCTGGGTGTGCGACCTGCCAGACAACGGGGAAGCCTAACCAGAGAATCCTGAAGGCACCTTTGTTTCCCATACCTGTCACCGGGCCTCCGTTCAGCAAAGTTGTAGTAGATTTGGTTGGCCCTTTCCCGCCTACTAGTAGTGGCAATAAATTCCTGTTGACAATCATAGATGTGGCTACGAGATACCCGGATGCATACCCCATGAGAAACGGCTCGGCAAAGGCAGTTGTTAGAAACTTATTATTGTTCTGTTCCCGTTATGGATTTCCACGTGAGGTGCAGTCAGACCAGGGGAGCAATTTTACATCCAAATTGTTCAAGCAAACCCTTCAGTTGCACGGTATATGTTCTGTAGTGTCGTCAGCCTACCATCCCGAGAGTCAGGGAGTCTTGGAGCGGTGGCACTCGACCCTGAAGAGTATGCTACGCTGTTACTGTGCAGAACATGACACTGATTGGGATTTGGGTATGCCCTATGTTCTGTTCGCTGCACGTGAAGTCCCAGGAGAGAGCCTGGGGTTCAGTCCAAATCAACTAGTCTTTGGCCATAATGTGAGAGGACCTTTAAGTATGGTGAAAGAGATCTGGAAGGGCGAAGAGAAGCCGGGGTCTGTACTTAAATATGTCCTTGAGAGCCGGGAGAGACTTATAGGTTGCATGGCAGCGGCAGGTAATAACTTGGTTAATGCACAGGCGGTCATGAAGCACCAGTATGACGCCAAGGTTAAGCTTCGGGAGTTTTCGGTGGGTCAGGAGGTAATGTTGCGTAGGGCGCATACGGACTCGGAGGGGAGACAGAGTGAGAGAAGCGAAGTAGCCTATGCGGTAGTAGGCTACCGGCGCAGTACTGTTGCCTGCATCCTTTTAGTTATTCCAAGTATAGATTCATTATTATAATAAGTGACTACTATTTATGTTCCTCCCATGTGTATTATTAGGTATCTACTGGATCATGAACATCTTGTATGCTACATGCTAGTGCATGTTAGTAGGGGACACTTAGTGTAGTGCACGCGCTTTCAAGTAGGCGTGTACATTTGTCATTTAGCATTTCACTGTCGTACCTTTAGCCTGCTTCTATTCTACATTATTAGAGGCTTAATACTAACGTAGTTTCTTGAGAATTGCATTTCTTTAGTAATAACGTAACCTATAAATGTCTGAGGGAGTTTAGCCTCATAGCCTACCACTGTTGTACACTTTCGCCGAGTTAAGGTACCTCGTTACCGTAAACGATAACTCTGTAGGGCGTTGGTGCTTTTGTTGTCTGGAGCATATAGTATTTGGGACTGGAATCGAGCGTGTCGTTGTCACTTAAGCCATTTCTGTCCTACGATGAAGAATCCCGAATATGTATTGCCGATCCAGCCGTAACACTATAAAAAGGCCACTCCTAAAGCTTCAGACACTGTTGTCACAGTCACTATTGCATTTGCAGTAGGCTGTGCATTTTAGATGCGCATCAACACATTTGCAGTCTGTGCATCCTCCTCGGCAAGAACACTTCAGTAGTTCTGGGCAGGTTGCACTGGCTTCGGGCAAGTTAGACCACAGAGGCCTCCACTTTTCTGGGCAAGTCCATCCCCACTCACTTGGAGAGGGCAACTGTCGTTCTGGCACCGTGGTGCAGCCCCAGTGGTGCCCACCTTGTAGTACTGCCCTCTTCATGTGTTGCTGTAGGGCTGCCTTGGTTGGAGGTAGACATGATATCTGACGTCCTTTGTGGATGAACAGATTCTTTCTGACTTCATTGATGGAACGAGAAGTTGCTGTCCTGTCATAGAGTCGAATGGTGAAGTACTCCAGAGAAGCCTCAGTCGCTTCACCAATTTGTTCAGGTGCATTGTGCAGCTCATAGAATGTCGCAGTAAATTCATCATGTGCCTCCCACACTTTCCATGCAGTCTTCTTTCCCACCTGGACCAGATGGGACATGGTATCACAACCTGTATAAGCATGGAAAACAGGCAGTGCCAAGGATCTTTCTGTGCCAAGTGAAGCTCATATTTCATGAGCTGGTATGTACCTAAAGTCCTTTCCACAACCAAAGGCAATCCAGAGTTCTATCTGCTCTCTCTGAGCCAGCTGCTGTACGACTGCCACTGCCAATACTACCACGTCAGTGTCCACAGTTCGAACAAGGATCTTGTGGAAGCCCTGCATAACAGCATCACTGACATGCACCATGATCCTCGAGTCTGCCTCCTCATGGTTGCAGGGAGCAATGTTGCTGGTGTCTCGTGTAGGTAAGCATAGCACATTGGCACCATCAGTAACAATGAGAGTCTGGTCTCCTGATGCATTTTCCAGCAGTTCCTTGTTCAGGAATGTAAACAGGTCTGTCTTGTTGTTGGCCAAGCGAAGGAACTGCTGCCAGTTCTTTGGTGTTGGGCTAGACGCCCCAACTCGTCTACGCTGAATAGGACCAGTGACACGTTGTTCTCTTGTCTGTGACTTTAGGCTGTTATCGAAGTACTGGTCCCAGACAACATCCACTCTCAGAGCCTGACTTTGAGCATTGTTTATGTATGGAAGAAAGACCTTGGCAATGCAGAAGCATAGATGGTGAGCTGGCTTCCTCAACAAAGAGAGGCATCATGGCATTCACAGATGGCAGAATGTCTGGGTCTGGCACTCTGCTGGCATGGTGCGCTGCCCAAGACAAAGTCGCCTCTGCTGATATGTCATCTGCATGATATTTCTCAACATGACTCAGCCAGTCATATTCCTTGTCCATGTCCTTGGTCAAAGGGGTGTTGGAAGAAGCCAGGTCTGCAGGGATGGGTGGGACAAAGACGTCATTTTTTGGCAACCGTGTTGGTTTCAGTTCAGTGTACGAAAGGGGCAAGTCGCTCATTTTCCTCAGTTATTGAATTAGTGAATCCTTGGCCATTGTCTTCATCTTCACAGACATCTCGCGGAGTGAGATTCTGGAACAAGGACAAGCTGGTGCCATGGAATGAACTTGTAGATGTCGCAGAGCTAGGGATGTGGTCGATGTTGTCTGCAGCACTGGTGATGAAATGCCCTTTGCGAAGTTGAGGAGGACAGACTGTGCCAATCTGATGGTAATAGTCACAGACGTTATTACCCAATGATGTGATCAAGTCCATTGTGCGGTTGTATGATGCCGACATACCAAGAGTATATAGACTCTCAATCAACTTTCTATCTCTGGTTAGTGCATGAGCCTTAAGACCTACATAGACGGGTAGTGGCGTTTCACGATCTTTGCTGTGATATACTTGTGGATTTCTCACAGAATCCCTGCGTCTCTTGATGCTGTTGTACACCAACAGCTGAGCAATGGATAGTATTGGTTGGCTGATAGTTGTGTTGGATGTTTGATCTGTGATGTTTGAACCATTGATAAGCATGCTGACCAGTGACAAAAGGGACCGTGGAACAGACTCCACTTGGCTGTTATGGCCAAACGATCCAGAGAATGTCATTTTGTGTGCGAAGATGTCTTGTCGGATCATTTCAGCAATTTGGGTCATCATGACACTCTGCTCGTCTCGATCAGTCTGGTATCCTTCTCGGAGAATAGAGCCAACATCTTCTTCACAAGCCATGAACACATCTCGTCCTTCTTTGTAAGCTTTCATCCTTGGGAGATGCATGAGAATGCGGTCTTTCAGATGCTTACTGTTTACTCGTGCAGTAACATCCACTCCAAGTTGATTTAGCCTGTCAGTGTAGAGCTTCATAAGATCTGCAAGTCTGAACACCTTCACATCCTCATCTTGCCTCTTCTCCTCAATGTAGGAAATCAGCCGAGCCAAAGCAATTCCTTTACATGTCTGGTCATCTGAGGCATCCTGATCCTGTGATACCTTTGCACGTGCTCTATTGTACAGGTTTGTAAGGCAGTTTGCATGATACTTTGCCTCCTGGGCAATAAGGTCTCCTGCACTTAATTTTGCAAGAAGATTTTCATCTTGTAGATCATGTGCGCATTTCCTCACACGAAAATCTAGTTGAAATGTACAGACTTCGCGGAGGTTCTCCTTTGTTTGCTGCTGGGAACAAAAGAAGCATTTGGGACAATTGCTGCCAACTGTTCCACTTGAGGCAGTATCACCACCACTGCTAGTGCTACGTGTGAAAATTCGTTTTGAAGCAGTCCCATCTTCCTCAGACTTGTGCTTTCGTTTTGCGCGTTCCAGTTTGGTATGTGAAAACTTCTGATAACAAGATTTGTGCCACTTTGCATTCTGTTCTTTCAATGTTAATTGAATACCATTCCCATGGTCAAGTCGTGCGAGATTGATTTTGATTGGCATTGAGTCAAGGTTACTAAACTGTGTGATGTTGTCTACTATGGTTTCATAGCCTCTGTCAGTTGGTGATATGAGAGACTCTTTGGTGTCCAGTTGACAAAAAACACAGATAGTCCAATCAGTTGCTTGAACAGATGAAGATGAGGCACTGGCCATTTCTGTGAATATTCAGTACGTCTTGACTATCACTGTGCGCAGATCAAATATATCAAACTTGCTGAAACTGGAAACAAAATATGATTAAGGCCGAGGGTTTAGCCTTTTACCACCTTTATCAAATACATCTGTTGCACACATTCCTTTATGGGATACAACTAGGTTCAGTTTCCCTACACCTAGCCCGATCGTTCATCCAGTGCCATTTAAGTCCTGTGCGATCTGTACACCTTTCGGGTAATTCTTAAGCCCTGTTACCCTTGGCTCGGCTCTCCCGCGCTGGCACATCCTGTCAATTCAGGCACGGCTATCTAACTACATCTACCAACTACAAACTACAGTTTAGTAGCTAGTGGATTTGGGGCTGTTAGATAGCATTTGGGACACTGATCTAGATATACTAGTACTTATTAAAGTACTAGTATATCTAGATCAGCTGGCACTGAACCCCATGCTGAGTTACACAGCAGTGATGTCACCAGTGTGCCCTGGTTGTGTGCTGACATTCACTCTATTATATAGATATATATGCTTTTATACATCTTTTGAACCATTTTAGGAGTGAATATAGGAAAATAAATAAAAGTACAAAGTCATAACACTTCATAGTAGTTCAGAAACTGCATCGTTGCTGCCGGTTGCTAAGGAAAATGCTTTGCCTAGCAACCGTTGCTATGCAATACAGAAATCTCGGTGGCTCCTGCTCTGAAATTGTAAAGTAGGTCCTTGTGAACATTTCCGAGAAGTTTCATGCTTGTATCACCTTGTGAGCAATTCTTGCACCCATTTCCTTGACTAATAGTCTGGAGCCTTCCAATTGGTCGACGTCCTTCCTAAGCTGAATACAATCGTCTAATCATCGCCAGACTATAATAAAAAGGACGTCACCGGTGTTGAATGGGGTTAAGGAGGAGGGGTAGTTGCTTTTTCTCCTTTATGTTTAGTCCCATTAGCTTGGAGATTTTCAGACGTTTGTTACATTAGTTTGGCGATTTTAAAACCATTTGCCTAATTTCTTTGTCAATATAATGACTGTTCGTGCCACTTAGGTGTTGATATTCTCCTGGCGAGCAATAGCAAACCTGTAATTTTCGGAGGAACCGGCACATTTTTCTACCGACAAATGTAAAAAATTATCTTGAAATGGGGTTTAGGGGGTCTTTTTTTTAACCCTTTGGCTGCGGCCATTTTTGGGCTATTTAGGGCATATTCAGGCACTCCTGAATGATAAATCAAGTATCTGCATTAAATGAAGTGTATTCTGCCGAAAACTGGGCGAGAATAGCTTCAAAATGACACCAGAACGGGCCCCGTACGTGGTCTGGTTCACCCGCAGTGGTGCCAGAGAAACGCGGGAAACCCGCTATTATGTAACGCTCGCTCGCTTGGCTACACTGCTGGGAGACACAGAGAGAGACCCGCACGAGACACAGTCAACCTCAGTGAGCCGCTCGATGCTCTGAGGGTCGGAGGTGGTCCCCTCACGCTCCCGCCCACTGACACTCGATTTTTAATTTTTGTACAGGCTTTTAAAGCCTGGAAATTGCTGTAACTTGCCAGGACGTTCCAGAACGTCACCCGCAACAAAAGGGTTAAAGATTGATGGAGGTCTAGCGAGGTTACTATAAAATAATATATAAGTAAATAAACAAAATACCAAACAAATAACCACTGCCACCTTAACTATGGTCTATTTAATGTTTCCAGCTGCAGGTAAATTGCCATGTTACTATCTTGGTTACTCAGTTATTACAGAGATTTTATAGTGAAATATATGTTGTTATTATATATGAGGGTTTGGTATTAATACGACACAGAGACATAGTTGATTCATATTATTCCATTAAGGGGGTAGTGCTTGTATCATGGTACATATATTAAATGTTATTCATTAACTTATTTTTAGTTTCCTCGCTAGACCTCCATCAATCTTGATAAAACACCTCCTACACCCCCTTTCAAGATAAATTTGTAAATTTTTCGGTAGAACACTTTCACGGCCGAAGGCCGGTTCCTCTTAAAATTACAGGCTCACTATCGCTCGCCAGGAAAAAAATCGACACCTAAATGGCAGGAAAAGTCTTGATATTGACAAAACAATGGAGCGAAAGGTCTTAAAATTGCCAAACTAATGGGATTAACATCTTAAAATCTTGTGACGCCTACCAGCGTTGGCAGAATCGCCTCCCGGTAGCCACTAGCACTCGCCAGGGCAGTGAAATGGGCTACAGTTATCAGAGAATGTTATACTTTCTTTCTTGTGAATCGTCATGTCATAGGCAGTATAGAAGTTGTCTTTATTTTCGTCTGTGACAATGCATTATATTTTATATCATCAGTTATAAGTTTAATGTATAAGACTGAATGATTCAGCTAGAGAGTGTGAGTGAGTAAGTGCAGGAGGCAGAGTGTTGTGCGCGTTGTGTTACGCGTTGTCTCGGTGACGTCATGCCACGGCCGGGCCCTCTGAGTGGCTGGCCGCTTTGCCGCCCTCCTGCCGCAGCAGGAGGTAGTCCGCCCGCACTCCTTGCTGCTTTTGTGCCTTCCTTGCTCAGAGCTTGCTTGACCAGCATAGCCTGCACACCTCCCTTGCCATCTGTCCCCGACTTCCACCTATAGAACACTTTCTCTCTCTCTCAACTTCTTACCTCTTATTCTTCTAATCTATTTAACATCATAACTCCCGTTTGGTTCTGCACGATTTCATATATCGGCCATCGTATTATATGCTGAAGCTCTCAGATATTCCATGTTTAGTTAGACATTTTGGAGTGGTTAACATTTTGTCTGTAGAGGTTCGACACACTCGCGGTGTCTCCCTACCTATTTCTTGGTTGTCTGCTGGGCTATTTAATGCTAGACTGGGGTGAGGCTATTGGTGTTGTGATTTCCGATGTGTACCAGGTTTTGTTGAACTTGTACAATCGCAACGGATACGTGGGAAGCCTAGGTTGTCTTTCTGACTGTGTACCTTGTGAGTTTAGCACTGTGTTGCGAGTGAGGGCTTTTTCCTCTGCCACCCAACACTGTGCTAACTCGTTTTGCTTTGACTTGAAGAGGGTCGCCAGGAGAGAACCAGATACTAGCGATCTGGATCTCTCAAGAGAGCACCCCGTCATTTAACGTAATTTGGCCGCACAGTCTTAAGGACCTCGCTAGGCTACGAGCCGCTTGCTCAGCCATTGTTTCCTAGCCTATGACATCCCAGCTAGACTTTATTCGCCTAGCAGACACCCGATTAGGATTATAAACTCTTAGATGTATGCAGCATTTTTATTCACATTGAGTGTAAGCCTTGGTTGTTGTTGAGTTGCACAACCCGAGCAGGCTTTTGCGTTGCCTGAGGAAGTACTACTTTTGTTGTTGGGAGATAATACTATTGCACATTTATCGTTATTCCCGTGCCAGTTAACACTGTATGTCCCTACACTTGTCATATCTTGTTCCTGCTTTATATAACAGTTCAAAATCCGATTCGATCATCTTAAGCAGCATCAGACTTTCTTCAGAAGATTCCTGTTCGATGCTTTAGGACTTTCATTCACTTTCTTTAATATAGGAGTGACAGTTTATTTTTGTTTAGAGTAATTTAATTATACCTTCTTCTTGTTTGCATTAAATCATTCCAGTGATTTAATTAAGCTCTCTATCTTTTTCCTTGTATACATTATTAACGTAATTGTATGTTGTTGTGATCAGGCTGAATCAGAGATCATCAGCCTGAAGTAGTAGTGCATTTATACCGAGTTAGAGGATACCCCGCTATCGCAGATTTAACTCTGGAGGGTATAGGTGTTTTTGTGCGCCGGCATTATAAGTTCGAGGGTTGGATCTAGTGTTACCGTTGTGGATGTGTGCCTTTCTAGTCCAATGATTAAGAGCCCTTGTTTTATATGAGTCCCGGTCGTAACAAATGGCGGCCTTGCTCAGGATTTTGTGAACTTAGAGAAATATTGCAAGAGTGTTATGGTCATTTGTGTGTGTGCCTCACACATCAGGGGTATCAGGAAAACCCTCTTTATATAAAATACACAATTACACATCCAACTTCACGACATTGCCCTACATCGCTATCCTCTATCCATAAAACACTACTCTTCCCACTACATATCATACATGTAACACCATACATCTTTACCTAATAAATCATGGCAGTACAATTGTTAAGAGCAAACCTGGTGGTCCCTCGGATATCCACCCCCGGCAGGGTTGGGTCATCGACACAGGGCCCTCCCGGTCGTCATCATGCGACTGTGTCAAGAGCATTGCAACGTCCCAAAGCTGCTCGTCGGTGCAGCTTTCTTTAGCAATATAAGGGGACTTCACTCTAACATCAATTCTGTACACCAATTTCTTCAAACAGAATCCCCTACTCTCCTTTTTTTGACAGAGACTCAAGTAACGTCCACATCTGACACGTCTAGATTTAATTTTCCAGGTTATCAACTGCTCCAAAATTTCAGACCTAAAGGAGGTGAATGTTGCTTCGCAAAATCTGAAATTGCCCTGGAGGAGGTTACTAGTTTCAATTGTCCCTATTTTGATTATTCTATATACAAATTAATTTCTGCTGGTAAATTTAAATAAATATGTTGCATCTACCGTTCCCCAAATACTCCTCCAGAGCAAAGTCTTTTTGATTCTCTGTCCCCACAACTCAGTGTCCTCAACTTAAATGCTTCTTCTGAAATCACTGTGTTGGGTGATTTTAATGTCCATAATGTTGAATGGCTCACTCATTCAGCCAGGACTGATGATGCTGGTCTTGAATGTGAGCTATTTGCAGACTCATTTAATCTCACTCAACTAGTCAACCAACCCACCCGTGTACCAGATAATCCTAATCATAATTCCCACCTACTGGACTTATTTTTAACAACCAATTCAGAAAATTATGATGTTACAGTGAGGTCCCCGTTTGGATCTTCTGATCACTGTCTGATACAGGCCACCTGTCTATCACCTACCACACCTTCCCACTCTGAACCTGTTTTGGTGACTAAATGGCATTACAATAGGGCAGACTGGGAGGGTCTTCAAGGTTTCTTTATTGATATTCCCTGGACCTCTTTCTTTTCTAATGATGCACACTCCACCTTGAGCCACATACAAGATTTTGTAAAAATTGGAATGGAAACTTTTATTCCTCATCAAAAGTACAGTAAAAGATCTAATTCACCTAAATGGTTTGACCATAATTGTGCTAGAGTAACTGAACAAAAAGCAATAACCTACAATGCATACACAAGATCAAAAACACATGAAGCCTTTAATTACTTTAGAAACATCAGAAATCATGCCAACACTGTATTAAGCCTAACTAAATCAAACTTTCTCCACAAGCAGGCAAATAAACTTCTAAATAATCCAAATGATAACAACATATTTTGGTCTACTCTTAACTCATTCAAATCCAACTTCACTACTGCTTCATCCATTCCACCATTAAAATCTCTGACTGGCAATCTTGTAAGTGACCCACGAGGTAAAGCTAACCTTCTTGCGGATATTTTCTCCACCAACTCAACCTTAGATGAAATAAATCAAGATGTCCCTGTACTTAATTTTAATTCGCCTGAAATTCCCTCACTTAAGATCCACACCAGACATGTCAAAACTATTTTGCAGAATCTCTCAGTAGATAAGGCTCCTGGTCCAGATGAAATTCCTCCAATAGTACTTAAGAATTGCTCCTTGGTGCTCGCTCCTGTATTGGCAACAAATTTCCGTCTGTGTACTCACACCTCATGCTTCCCAGTACCCTGGAAAGAAGCAAACATCCATCCAGTTCCTAAAAAAGGTGCCTCTTCAGATCCATCAAACTACAGACCAATAGCTATAACTTCCACTCTTGGTAAAGTCTTTGAAATTATATTAAATAATCACATAACTAAGCATCTTGAGAATAATAAATTAATCAGTGATAGGCAATATGGTTTTAGACGATGTCGATCAACTGCAGACATTCTTTGCCTTCTTACGCATCAACTCAACCAAGCTACAGACAAACATGGTGAAACACATACAATAGCACTGGGCCTTCGTCATTAGTTCCACTAATTTCTTCTTATCTTCATAACAGAAAAATATGTGTAATGGTAGATGGCCTTTATTTTCAATTTCACTCAATAAATGCTGGTGTTCCCCAGGGATCAGTTTTGGCCCCAACTCTGTTCCTCATTCATATCAATGATCTCATATCTACCACTCATAATTCAATATATTCCTACGCAGATGACTCAACACTCCACAGTTCCTTCACATTTACCAATTCTTTCACCCAACCCGATCTTATAAATTCAAAAATAAACACTGCAATTTCTCTGAACCAGGACCTTTCTAGAATTAATGAATGGGGACAAAAGAATCTAGTTTCCTTTAATGCACAGAAAACCAAGTACATTCAATTTTCTAACCGACAGAATCTCGCTGACTCCCATATATTTTTTAATGATGTAAATATTCCCACTTCCCCTAGTATTGACATTCTCGGTGTAACATTAACTACTAACTTGAGCTGGACACATTATGTTAGAAGCATTGCGAAGAATGACTCTAAAAAACTGAGACTCCTGTACAGAGTTCGAGAATTCTTCACTAACGAGCAATTGGCCATAATATATAAAAGTCATGTGCATTCTCAGATGGATTACTGTTGACCTCTGTGGAGTGGAAGTGGAGCGGTTGCATTGAGGCAGTTGGACAAAATTCAAAATAAAGCTATTAGATTAATCAATAACCCTGCAATCACACAGGACCTTCCTTCATTATCCATACGAAGAAACGTTGCAACCCTTGCATTATTCTACAGATATTTTCAGAGCAATTGTTCAGAGGAACTTGCTTCAAGTGTGCCGCCTCTCCACATCTTTCCCCATAGAACCAGGGCAGCTGAGAGCGGCCATGAATTTACACTTTCTCCGCCCTAATGCAAAACTTCTGCTTATCAAAATTCATTTATCCCTAGAACTACTACTCTTTGGAATTCACTTGCCTCGAGCTGCTTTCCACAAACTTACAATCTACAAAAGTTTAAATCCAGTTGTTACACACATTTTATGAATGGAGGATGCCTTTAGGCACATGGACCTTTTTGTTTTATCTGTGTTTTTCCTTCCTCCGTTCATTGTCTCTTTAAAAAAAAAAAAAAAAATTTTTTTTTAAAGGAATATAGTGGACACGGATTTATTTTTGGCAAGAAGTATAACACTTAAGAGTCTTCAAGCATTTTTGAGTGAATAGTGCTACATGAGAGTTTAGGTACTCCTTTTTTTTTGTATAAACGTTGAGAATTTTCGGTGGACACTATGTCGGACGACGGATCAGTGTACAGTGAGGACACAGTACGGGAAGCAGGCTCTGAGGTGCAGAGGCTGGGTTTGTTAGATGACATGAGAGTAATAACTAGTGAGGAGGATGCAAGGAAATTTCTGGAAATGACTATTACTGTTAATCGGGTGGCGGGGATTGATCGGTATGGTCTCCAGTGTTTGGCCTCGGTCATGGGGCATGTGGGCACTAGCAGCATGATGAGAAGTGACCTGGTGGCATGTGTGCTGGGCAAGGTGTGTGGTGCACAGGGTGGAGCAGGTGCTTTGGCACCTTCGGCCAAGCCCCCCCTCCACTCTACTCCCATCGTGCTCTCTAGAACACCGGATCCGACGTTCCCGCAGGCTGATAGTCACTGGCAGCGTGGTTTGCCCCCAGGTGGATCACAGGGGGGGTCTCCAATTGTTGCATCTCCTCCTCCTCAAGGTTTAACTGCAGATATGCTCTTCCAGCTTGAGATGGCTAAAATGCAGGCTGAGCAACGAAGGCATGAGGCTGAGCTTGAGCAACGAAAGCATGAGCTCGAGCAGCGAAAGCGGGAAGCTGAGCTTCAGGTTGAGGCTACGAAGTACTGTGTAGACATAGAGCTTGAGAAGTCTCGGGTGGAGCAGACAGGACAGCGTTTCGGTTCTGGGAATCAGGGTCTTGATCAGTCTTTATCGCACCTTCTTAAGTTAGTCCCTGTATTTGACGAGTCGGGTGTCACCGAATTTTTCATGCGTTTTGAGAAGAAGTGCCGGGAGCACCAATGGCCCGAGGTTAAGTGGGCAGCCCTTGTTTCCTCTAGGTTGGTTGGCAAAGGACTCAAGGCATATGATGCGTTGCCCTTTAAGTCTTGCGTCAATTATGAGGTATTGAAGGAAGCTGTTCTGCGGGCGTACGAGTTACAACCAGAGACGTACAGATTGAAGTTCCGGGGTGTAACGAAGGGTCGTGAGTGCACCTTTCTTGAGCATGACCGGGATCTGTCCGATGCATTTAGAAATTGGCTGCGTTCTGAGAAGGCATCGACGTTTGAGGAGTTGAAACAGCTGATGCTGCTAGTACAATTTTTCAAGTGTACGGGCGGCGATCTGAAAAGAAAAAACCCCGAAAACTCTTCAGGAGGCAGCTGAGATGGCCGACCTTCGGTTATCTTTGATTCGTGGGTGCGGTTCTGCACAGAGAAGTGATGCAGGCAATAAGGAGCGTAACCCTCCCCCTCCACGAAACACTGATACACATAATTACACAAAGAACAAGAGCAACGACACCAAAACTGACCATAAACCTAGTACCGTCCTGTTTATAAAGGGTCCGGGTCCTTCCTCACCTCAAGGGAAGCCCAAGGGAAAGCTAGAGTGCTTCCATTGTCATAAGGAGGGGCATTTTGCAAGAGCCTGTCCAAGCAAGCTACCTAATGCAGTTGTGTCTTTGGCTCGCAACATTGGGGTGTCCCCGAAGTCGTGTGAGTTTGCCCGGGGTATAACGTCAGAGGCTGGGACACAGCCAGTGGAGAAGAATCCGGAAGGCTCGAACCCTGTCCGCGATGTCTTTTGTGACCATCGAGGGCGTGGCTTCGTGAAGTGGGCTGGTAAGAAGCATGGAGTTGAGCTGTTGCGAGACACGGGTGCCTCTCAGACTTTGATGAAGAACTTTACTGGTAGACCAATAAACGCGGCACGGGTGGTTGTGGTGCAAGGTATCAATGCTACCAGGTCATACCCGTTGGTCAGGATGGAACTGGAGGTAGATGGTGTGACACGAGAGTTGGATGTTGGAATTGTGGAGAACTTGCCTGTTGGGGGCGTCGACCTCCTTCTCGGCAACGACTTTGCGGTGCCTACTTCTGAGGTTTCACCCTTAGTCGTTGCCGAGAAGCCGGCCGACGTGTGTAGGGAGGAACAGGAGTGGGTAGAGAAGTGTCAAGTACAACCTATGGCGTGCGTTGTTACAAGATCTCTTGCATCCAAAGTGTCACAGCCTATTCCTCAGTCTCTAGACCAGCGGAGGAACGGTCGGAAGGAGCAAGCTAAAGTTGGGAGTTTTGTGAGTTTTGCTCCAGCGGCTCTCCTTAGCGGCTTAGTACTTGATCCAGAGGTGAGCTCCGGAGTGGCCCTAGACCCTGTCACCCCTAGTGACAGGGTTGGGCGTGATGGCACTCCGCGACTTAGTAGTTCCCAGTTGGAGGAGAGTTGTGGGAACGGGGCTATCGAACACGAGGACGGGGAAACATGTCATGTGAACCTGTTGGAGGAGTTTGTGAGGCAACCACCTGAGCAGCCTACTGTCCCTGCGTTGGTCTGCAGCGGCCAAGGTGGAGAAGGAGAGGGGGGCTGTAGGGCACAGGTGGAGGAGAGTTGGGATTGTCATGTCTCGGCGGAGCAGTGGGCGGGGGACACGAGTCTGGTGGCTGTGGAAGAGCTAGAGCACCTGCCTGAGAAGCAGTGTGTAGCGCTCCAGCATCAGCTCGGTTCATACCCCACTGGTCGTGCCGAGCACCCGAGCCTCACAAATCAGGCGGTGCAAGATGTTCCGCGGGCAGGTCACTTGAATGTTGGTAGACCGTTAGCCTCGTTGGTTCGGTGGTTCAAGGTGGGCGACGAGGCTTGGACATGGTTGTCAGGTCAGGGTCGACCCATGGCTGCCAAGGGTGGTGGTCAAAAGGAGGACATTGAGCAGATTGGTGAGGTTGGCTGTGGAGTGGATGTGCCCGGTCGTCGCATAGCCTCCCAATGCTGCTCTAGTCGAATGCAACAGCCCTACCGTAGACCGACTGTATCTGGCCATGTCGCTAAAAGCGGTGATGCTGCGCAGGCAGATGTAGTCGTAAGGAATGCGAGGGTGTGCATGTACGGTATCGGCTGGGAAGCCTTAGCAATAATGAACTATGGGAGTGACTGCAAAGGTGGTACTGATTGTCCCTCTCATGACCAGGCTGTTCTAGGGACGAAGGTGGAGAAGGAGGGAGACTACAGGTTAGAAGCTGCGATCTCGGCTGGGTTGTGGGAGGGCACTAGGCATGTTGTTCTGCGAGATAAGTTGTTTACTAGGCTGTGGCAGTGCATCCGCATGTTTGTTGCTTCTCCAGGCCTGATGTACGGGGTAGAATCCGACATGGAGGCTGGAGACAGTGCAAGGCTTAAGTTAGTTCCCTACCGTATAAATCCTGCTCAACAGCCTGTCGTGAAAACAGAGCTAGACGACATGTGGAAAAAGGGTCTGAGGGATAAAGGATATCATGAGTGGTCGTTGCCAGTGAGTTTGCAACCGGAGTTGAGCGGCAAGATCCGTGTGTATGGTGATTGCAAGAGTGTGGAAGCATTATCCCTGACAGACACCTATCCATTGCCCAAGGGTCTGAGGGATAAGGGATATTATGAGTGGTCGTTGCCAGTGAGTTTGCAACCTGAGTTGAGTGACAAGATCCGTGTGTATGGTGATTGCAAGAGTGTGGAAGCAATATCCCTGACAGACGCCTATCCATTACCTAGAGTTGACGATACCATAGACCGCATCGGGGCTGCATCGCTAATCACGAAGGTAGAACTAGTGAAAGGTTATTGGCAGGCCCCGTTGCCGGAAAGAGCGAAGAGAAGTGCCAGTCTTGTGATGAACTGGGCAGTTTATCAGTGTCAGGTGTTGTTGTGCTGCCGGAACACAAGTTGGATGTGTGGCATGCTAAGGGCACTGATATTGTTTTGGCTGATTGTTTGTCACGGGAGGGTTTGTTTGCAGGAGAACCCTCGCCGTTCAGTCAGTGTGTGTTGAGAGTGGAGAAAAATCAGGCTTGCCCCTGTAGAGCAGCCGTCAAAAACAACATTAAAATTAAATAAAAACAATCACATAAACAAATCTTTCTTTTGATAGTTAATTGTAAGTTGCCAATGATATAGCTAAAATCCTAAGTTGTACCTGTCTTTCACTTAGGAGGCTGGGCTCTGTGAAGCTCGGTCTGGGAGAATAGCAGGCTAAAATTATACTATTATGTTTGGGAGGGGTTATAAGATTTTATTTATGCTAAAATGTTGTTTTGTTTGTGATTGAGCTTTGCATTTCATTTCTGGCAGAGTGGGTGGTTGTGGCGGGTCTTGTCGGCATTCTGCCTTGTCACATATGGTGCTCGCCTAATGTTGAGCGTCCCATATCTTGGGCGGGGTGTGACGCCTACCAGCGTTGGCAGAATCGCCTCCCGGTAGCCACTAGCGCTCGCCAGGGCAGTGAAATGGGCTACAGTTATCAGAGAATGTTATACTTTCTTTCTTGTGAATCATCATGTCATAGGCAGTATAGAAGTTGTCTTTATTTTCGTCTGTGACAATGCATTATATTTTATATCATCAGTTATAAGTTTAATGTATAAGACTGAATGATACAGCTAGAGAGTGTGAGTGAGTAAGTGCAGGAGGCAGAGTGTTGTGCGCGTAGTGTTGCTCGTTGTCTCGGTGACGTCATGCCACGGCCGGGACCTCTGAGTGGCTGGCCGCTTTGCCGCCCTCCTGCCGCAGCAAGAGGTAGTCCCCCCGCACTCCTTGCTGCCTTTGTGCCTTCCTTGCTCAGAGCTTGCTTGACCAACATAACTTTCACACCTCCCTTGCCATCTGTCCCCGACTTCCACCTATAGAACACTTTCTCTCTCTCTCAACTTCTTACCTCTTATTCTTCTAATCTATTTAACATCATAACTCCCCTTTGGTTCTGCACGATTTCATATATCGGCCATCGTATTATATGCTGAAGCTCTCAGATATTCCATGTTTAGTTAGACATTTTGGAGGGGTAAACATTTGGTCTGTAGAGGTTCGACACACTCGCGGTGTCTCCCTACCTATTTATTGGTTGTCTGCTGGGCTATTTAATGCTAGACTGAGGTGAGGCTATTGGTGTTGTGATTTCCGATGTGTACCAGGTTTTGTAGAACTTGTACAATCGCAACGGATACGTGGGAAGCCTAGGTTGTCTTTCTGACTGTGTACCTTGTGAGTTTAGCACTGTGTTGCGAGTGAGGGCTTTTGCCTCTGCCACCCATCACTGTGCTAACTCGTTTTGCTTTGACTTGAAGAGGGTCGCCAGGAGAGAACCAGATACTAGCGATCTGGATCTCTCAAGAGAGCACCCCGTCATTTAACGTAATTTGGCCGCACAGTCTTAAGGACCTCGCTAGGCTACGAGCCGCTTGCTCAGCCATTGTTTCCTAGCCTACGACATCCCAGCTAGACTTTATTCGCCTAGCAGACACCCGATTAGGATTATAAACTATTATGTTATGTATGCAGCATTTTTATTCACGTTGAGTGTAAGCCTTGGTTGTTGTTGAGTTGCACAACCCGAGCAGGCTTTTGCGTTGCCTGAGGAAGTACTTCTTTTGTTGTTGGAGATAATACTATGCACATTTATCGTTATTCCCGTGCCAGTTAACACTGTGTCCCTACACTTGTATATCTTATCTCCTGCTTTATATAACAGTTCAAAATCCGATTAGATCATCTTAAGCAGCATCAGACTTTCTTCAGAAGATTCCTGTTCGATGCTTTAGGACTTTCATTCACTTTCTTTAATATAGGAGTGACAGTTTATTATTGTTTAGAGTAACTTTAATTATACGTTCTTCTTGTTTGCATTAAATCATTCCAGTGATTTAATTAAGCTCTCTATCTTTTTCCTAGTATACATTATTAACGTAATTGTATGTTGTTGTGATCAGGCTGTATCAGAGATCATCAGCCTGTAGTAGTAGTGCATTTATACCGAGTTAGAGGATACCCCGCTATCGCAGATTTAACTCTGGAGGGTATAGGTGTTTTTGTGCGCCGGCATTATAAGTTCGAGGGTTGGATCTAGTGTTACCGTTGTGGCTGTCTGCCTTTCTAGTCCAATGATTAAGAGCCCTTGTTTTATACGAGTCCCGGTCGTAACAATCTCAAAACTAAAGGGGCCAAGCATGAGGGAGAAGGGGTCCATAAAAAGTGACTACCTCCCTTTAAGTATCGATAACAAAGTTATTAAATAAGGGATACAATTGGCCATCATCGGGTGGATGGGACTCATTAGCCTTGGTCGGCAACCCATCTAGGGGAGAAAATCTTATAAAAATCCGGGAGGATGGGACTCGTCAGCCTTGGTTGGCAACCTGTCTAGGGGAGACAATCTTATACAAATCCGTACTGCTTACCTAAGGGTGAATCAGGTTAGTGGATAGACTAGCCACTCATCACTGTAGAAAAATAGCGCTAACAAGATAATATAGAAGGCCTTGGCATCAGACGGACCTTAAGTTTAGTGGTCGACCTTGTATATATCCTTCAGTAAACTGGCACAGATTGTCAGTCTCACATGGGATAGGTCCGCTTGGGGGCATTTTGTGTATGGCCACCCTCATAAAGGGAGTAAGGCATCTGGCAATAGATAGATAGATAGATAGATAAAATTGGCCATTAGCTGAAATTAAGGGGAGAATTTATTTTTTGTGTGGAGCCTCTTCTCCCTCATGTTTAGCCCATTAGCTTTGAGATTTTAAGACGTTCACCCCATAAGTTTGACAATTTTAAGACCTTTCACCCCATTTTGTTGTCAATATTAAGACCTTTTGTGCCGTATAGAGGCCTATATTATTTTTCTGGTAAGCGATAGCTAGCCTATAATTTAGTAGGAATCAACCTTTGGCCGTGACATTTTTCTACCATAAAATAGACAAATTAATCTCAAAGGGGGGTCTTTGGGTAGTGTTTTAATGTTTGATGGAGGTCTAGGGAGGAAACTAAAGAAATTGTAATAAATAAATAAAAGTATAAATAAATAATGTTCCTCCCCTTAACCCTTAATTAGCGGCGAGCAACATAAGTCGAGTTAAAAAAAGCTGGACTATGTGGCGGCGCTCGACATAGGTCGAGTGGCAATTTCAGCACGTAATGTGGCTGAGAGAGAGAGACAAGTGGTGGCAGGAGACTAGCGAGCGTATGACTGCTCCAGACCACCGCGGCGAACCTACTGACACAAATCTCAGCTCCCTCCTCCCTCTCTCACTCGCTACATACTCAATTATGTACCGAAAGTACCGAATTACCTGCTTTTTGCACTCGCGTTGCACGGTTATTGCAAGAAAACTATCCATCATACAAGGATCGTTATGGTGTCATTCGAAAGCTCTGTTTATGCCCTTTCAGGGATAGGTACTTGTTTTACGTTCTGGGTCTTATTTAGGCATGAAAATGATCACGTAAACAGCCCTATTTTGGCTAAAAACACCCCGCTGTGCGGTACATATAAATAAACCGCATAGGCCGCTCGTAAGGTGTTAAACCCTTCAGCACCATGACGCCTTTTTACCTTTGATTCTCGCTAAAACTGGAGGATTGTATGCAGCTTAACCCGTACTGTACCGGAGGATACAATAATAAAAGTCCCCCCACCCCCGTCCCAAGCAATGTGGCCAAAATGGCAAGATAGAACAACCTTCCACCTCAAGAGGTGAAGGAAGACTAGCTCTCCCACCCTTCAGTGGGTTTTATATAAGCTGAGAAGTGTTGCCATATCGAGAGCAGTGCTCAAACGGTCGTGGTACCAGGTACACCCTGATACAGGCAGTTACAAGGAAAGTACATTACTGACGGCTTCTAGCCGCCGCTGGGACTAGGGAGTGACTTATCTACTGACGGCTAGTAGCCGTCGCTGGGATTGGACGGGTTAAGAAGGACCTGCGTTAGTTACCTCCTTGCGACATATATGACGTGATCGCGTCATATGAATAAGTCCACCAAAAACTCATATGACGCGATCGCGTCTTATGGATTTATCTCTATTCCTCTCCAATAAGTTTATGACGCGATTTTGCGTCACATGAGCTCAGTAAGTCCGATAAGTTACCCTACGATAAAACCGTTAACCTCGGCCTCCTGCGATAATTCTAACGGCCGCAGTGTTGTTGTGAGTGTAGTGCGAGGCAGTGGCAATGATCCTGGGGCTCCCGCCTCCTCGGACTTACTGGAACATAATATGGCTGAGGGAGTTAAGAGGGTTTATCGAGATCGTATAATATTACCCATTTGAGATCTAGAAGTAGATTAAAAAACTAAATAAATTTGTCTAATGGAGAATATGATGACAATTCCGTAATGGTGGTGAAATGGTTAACCCCTTCTGTACAGGCGACGTTTTTATATTTTTATTCTAGCTATATTTAGACGCTTGTGTGCAGTTTAAGAAGGCTCTATGGCAGTAAAAAGGGTTGAGTGAGATAGTTCGAAGCCTCTTAGTTGTTGGAGGCCCATTTTAAACGGAATTAAATCATCTAATAGTAGTCAGAATAAAGTTAAAAAAAAGACGTCGCCGGTACAAGAAGGGTTAATAGAAGCAGAGGAGGAGGAGGGAGACTGGAATGATGTTAATTAACCCTATTTGGTACAAGGGGGATGTGAGGGGAGAGAGAGTCTTACACCATTAATAATAAGGGTGTCGAATATCAAGCCAACTCAATCCTGTTTTTACACTGGTTTGAGGAAGTGGAAAGTCAATCCGATTCGGGCTTCAAGTATACATCTGTAAGCAAGTCATCACATTTAATTGGCGAGTGTAAAAAACATTTATCTATCTAAATGTAGTCTTAAAATAGCCCAAACATATGCCAAAGTAAAGCAATTCACGATCATTCGAAATTGCGCTTTCGTGTATTTATACCAAAACAAGTGAGTTTTGATACTTATGAGAGTATGAAAAATATAGATATGTTCTAATATACTATCTAATATACTACTAGGAACTCCAAAATGTTCACCAAAACCCGAATATACGAGGTAAATATTAGTGATCGTTGTCGTAGTTTAAATAAAAAAACAACAACAAAAGCAGCACCATCGCTTGGACAATCTTGGGGGAGGAATGCTTCGTTTATTTAACCCTGTAAGTAGCGTTTTATGTGAATGTTTTCGAAACTAATGGAACTGTAATTGTGTAGATCGATTCCTAAGCCAATCTGATGAGATCAGAACTTTGAACCAATTGTAATAGTTTCGAAATCTGGCCTTGTTCATAATAACCGGAATGAACATTGGTCTTGGTACGATGATGCCAATGTAGCAGCTACCGCTAGATTCAACGAATCACTTCCATCACTTCCATCTATAGCGACATCAAGATATGAATTCTAGCGTTAATAAAGAGATTTTCACCATTTTAAGGAATTTTAGATATGTTTCGATTGCTAAAGATTATTCTAGAATCTAGATACTTCAACATATTTGTTTTCTAGTGACAAACACATTTTTAGTGATTGAGGACTATCTAGCGACTTCTTAATTTTATTCGAGCGCATAATTATATACAACAGTGCTTTAGTTTATCTTTTATTGTTTTCTAATTTTGCCCTCTTTCTCCACAGTACTTCCTACATGGTATATTGGATTGTTCTAGTGATAACTGAATATTATATCGGACTATTTTGAGTTAGCTGATAATTATGAAGCAGTAATGCTGGATGATGAGAATAGGGCCTACTGTATGTAAACATGTCTCGGATATCACCGATAATTATTTTTAGTATTTTCTGCCAAAAGCCCAATAGATAATCAGTGGTGGTAACGAAAAACGCAGCTTATGTAAACTTAAACCCTTAACAACCTCAAAATTCGACAAGTTGACGCCATAGTACTAGACTTTGCCAAAGCCTTCGACAAAGTCCCTCACCAAAGACTGTTAGCTAAGTTAGATTATTATGGCATCCGGAGACCACTTCTTCACTGGATTAAATCTTTCTTGACCAATCGGGATCAACGCGTTGTTCTCGAGGGTTCTCATTCTTCCACTGTCTCTGTAACTTCTTGGGTCCCACAAGGCACTGTCCTGGGTCCCCTACTTTTCCTTTCATACATAAATGACCTCCCACTATCGCTTACTTCTACTACGAGACTTTTCGCAGATGATAGCTTAGTTTATAGACCAATTACTAATAGGGACGATTGCTTTCTACTACAGGACGACTTAACTGCACTTGAAGAGTGGGAAGCCAAGTGGCAGATGACATTTAGACCGGACAAATGTCACCATATCCGTTTCACCCGTTCAAATAAAATCATCCCATTCTCCTACAAACTCCATAGTACATTTTTGGATACTGTTCCCTCCCACAAATATTTGGGGGTCCACATCTCAGCGGACATGAGGTGGACCACTCACGTTAGCAGCGTCAGAGCAAAGACTAATAGTCCCCTGGGCTTCCTGCGCAGGAATCTCACCAAGTGTAACGCAAACATCAAAATTCTAGCTTTTAAAACACTTGTTCGACCACAATTAGAATACTGCGACACCGTCTGGGATCCACACACTCACAACAATATAAATCAATTAGAGGCCATACAAAACAAAGCTGCAAGATGGATCAGACGTGATTACAGACACACTACATCTGTCACTTTGCTCAAACAAGACATTAAACTCGACCCCCTTGCAACAAGAAGACAAATGCACAGACAACAGATGTAATATAAAATCACTAACAACTTAGTAGACATAGACAAAGATATATATTTACACCCTACAAGTATACGATTTACGAGACGCAGCCACAACCTAAAATACCTCACATATCAGGCAAGCACGGACATATTCAGACAATAATTTTTTCCCCGCAGCATCCAAGAGTGGAATCACCTCTCATCTCATGTAGTTAATAGCCGCACCCTTGATTCATTTAGAACTAAGATCACCAATCATTACATCCCTAATCCTGATCCTGTCCCCAACCATTAGTCCTAAAAAGCACAACCCCCACATATCATGCCGCCCGAGAGCGGCCCTCTGATTGTCCCTCAACGTAAACGTAAACCAGTGTTATCATATTGTGAGCGATTTGTATATTTATAAATAGTTACCCTAATTATTCTAATTTTCTCTTACTTATCTGTAAAATAAAATCAGAACAATTAGGGTAACAATTACAAATACTGAAATCGCTCACATTATGAAATTGTTTAAAACTCCTCATAGTCACAAATATAATCAAGACAAAATATTATATATTATCTTTAACTTATTTTGATATATATTGCCGAAATGAAATAATGGATAAATCAACATTACTGAATAATAATTGTAGTTGCGCAATAACTATCCTCTGGGCGTGGCTTGTGTCAAGTGGAAACGGCAAAAGTTTGCTCATCTCGAGTTAGTTCTCGAGACCGTAGGACGCACTTAGGTATTCTTGTGAGGTTACATAAATAATCTTGTACTGTATTTATTTTGGTAACTAATTTCCATTGCTGCTAGTGTAAGTGTACAGACTAGTAGCCTATATTTAATTTTACGTATTTACGTTTATTGTCTAAATTCAAAGATGTATAATAGGTGGTTTAACCGTTTCAAAACATATATATATACATATATATTTATTTGTTCAGTCACTATGAAGGGTCACAATATCCCTCTCATATATGATGACCATGGTAGGCACCACGTTGACTTAAAATTAGGCTGTCATAATGTTTGTTTTTTAGTTGATACAGGGTCCACACTGAGCCACATCAGTTTAACAGACTTTATGAATACTGGCTTGGATGGAAAGGACGTAAAATATTCATCCCGTTATCAATCCTAGGCCTTTTCTGACGTCTTACACGGGCCCAATAACATTACCACTAAGGTAAAATTACATTTGTTTTCATGATCTGAAAGCAAGACAAAGTATCCTGGGGCTAGATTTCCTGCGTCGCTACCACTGTACCCTTGACCTTTCCCTAAATGACCCAATGTTGATAATTCCAAAAAGGTTGTCATCTACCCGAGCTAAGGACTCGCAATATATGCTAACCCTCCATAAAGATCAACGGTAAAAAAGTGAAGACTGTTGATGACACCGGTAGCGACCAAACTTTTATGTCCCATGAAGTTGCTAGAAAATGCAACCTAGTCCTCGTTCCTTGCCGACCAATCTACTGTGCATATGGGCAGGATCCTGTACTAAAGAATAGATCGTTCGAGTTCAGAGAGCGCTCGTCAGTCGTTGGGTTCAAGGGGAAGTTACTGAGTGATAAGATGTCCCCCTACGTCAGTGAAGGGTATTGCTTCGATCTGGTTATTGGTATGGATGTTTTGCTAAGCAAAAAAAAATCACACTCCGTCCCACCTGAGTACAAACAATTAGAAATTTCTTTCAGAGGTAGGCGCATTACTCCTCCTAGGTTGAATATAATCGATTAACTCACAAGACAAATGTCTAAATTACCCCAATTCCCACACACTGCATAACATCTATTATATAAAGTGCACTTTTTGTTTGTTCACGAACTACTCCCTCAGTTTTCAAGATGGAGAGTCCATACTTGGCATGCATACTAAGGGGGTGCCAGAATAGGTTTAAGCAAATTTGTTTTGTAAACTCACCCCCCGGGGAGAAGGCGGGGGGGGAGGTAGAGCCCCCAACTCACTCATTGTTCAAGATGGAGAGCCCATACTTGGCATGCATACTAAGAAGGTGCCAAAATAGGTTTTAAGCCTCTCCCCCCAACTCCCTCAGTTTTGAAGATGGACAGCTCATACTTGGCATGCATACTAAGGGGGTGCCAGAATAGGTTTTAAGCAAACAATATTGCGTCCCCTCACCCCCGAGGGGGAGGGGGGGGGGCCCCCCCAACTCCCTCAGCTTTCAAGATGGAGAGACCATGCTTGGCATGCATACTAAGGGGGTGCTGGAATAGATTTTAAGCACCTCACTCCCAACTCCCTCAGTTTTCAAGATGGAGAGCCCATACTTGGCATGTATACTAATTGGGATGCCAGAATAGGTTTTAAGCAAATTTGTTTTGTCCACTCACCCCCCCAGGGGGGTGGGGTGGGGGGGTTGCAAGCCCCCAACTTCCTCAGTTTTCATGATGGAGTGCCCATACTTGGCATGCATACTAACGGGATACCAGCATAGATTTAAAGCCCCTCACCCCAACCCCCTCAGTTTTCAAGATGGAGAGTCCATACTTGGCATGCATACAAAGGGGGTGCCAGAATATGTTTTAATCCTTTGAGTACCAGCGACACGTGCTATATTATATTTTAGCTATATTTAGACGATATTATGCAGCTTACGAAGGATCTGTGGTAGTTAAAAGGGTTGGTTGGGATAGATTGAAACCTTATTATTGATAAGGTTATTCCTAAGCTGAATAAAATTGTCTAATAGTTGCCAGAATATGATAAAAATTAGGTCCCTGGTACAGTATGGGTTAAGCAAATTTGTGTTGTCCTCTCACCAGCCAGTGGGAGAGGGGGGCAGAGCCCCCCAACTCCCTCAGTTTTCAAGATGGAGAGCCCATACTTGGCATGCATACTAAGGGGGTGCCAGAATAGATTGTAAGCCCCTCACCACCAACTCCTTCAGTTTTCAAGATGAAGTTCCCATACTTGGCATGTATACTAAGGGGGTGCCAGAATTGGTTTAAGCAAATTTGTTTTGTAAGCTCACCCCCTGCGGGGAAAGCAGGGGGGGGAGGGTAGAGCCCACAACTCCCTCATTGTTCAAGATGGAGAGCCCATACTTGTCATGCATACTAAGAGGGTGCCAAAATAGGTTTTAAGCTAATTTCTGTTTGTCTCCTAACCCCCCAGGGAGACAGGGAGGAGGGAGTCTATATTTGGCATGCATACTAAGGGGGTGCTAGAATTGGATTTAAGTGAATTTGTTTTGTCCCCTCACCCCCCGAGAGGAGGGGGGATGGAACCCCCCCCACCCCCCCCAAGATAGACAGCCCATACCTCTATTTTCCCCCGGGCAGCACAGGGTACCTCAGCTAGTTATATATATAATCGAGGGACATTAAGATGGTGTATTAAATAATCTTTGCATATTGGTGTGTTAGTAACGATTTACTTTTGATGATTTGATACAGTTTTCTATACATATACTGCATGAGTTTATCATTAACAACATATCTTTACAGGGCATATTCTTACGGACACTTCACCCTTTTATATCTTGTTTTAACACATATTTGGTACGGTACTTGCTACAAACCTTATAGTAACAGAGATCGTAAACCTTCATCATATTGGTAGCACTGGTGTCATAAGCCTTTATACTAATTCAATTACCCATAGCCATAATAAACATTTGGTAGTACAGGGACAGGACTTACTGTATAGTTTGTTCTTTGTGTCTAACTTCTACAAGAACAAAAATACAATATCCCCACGATGTAGAAGGAGAAAGCGGCCAACTTTTTATTTGGATTCCATTTTGGTGTCTAAATAATCAACTAACGAGGTTCTATTATATTTTGATAATGTAGAATTTAGATCCAAAGACTAAACATTATATTAAGAACCAGTATTGCCGAAAGTATATATGAGTATGAAAATATTTGAGTGTCAGGAGAGGCTGACAGCAGTGGCACCAATATGGAGAGGTTCACCAATCTCTGTTACTCTGAGGGTCTCTAATACAGAACCAAAATGGCTTCCAAATATAAAATGCTGGACGAGCTCTCTTACTTCAGAATTTCTAGTGCATGCTAACCAAACACAGCTCTCTTACTTCAGGTCTCTAAGGGTAAGACACGGGATAAATGCTCGTCTTGGTTTTCTAAATAACCTAGGGTCTATTCTATTTCATCTAAGGTCAATTGTTATGCCGCCATCTTGAGTGATATATAAACCGTAATTTGATATTTTTTCAGTATCGACAAATGCATTGTTTTATGTAATTCAATTTACCATCAGCTGAAGTAGAATCTACTATAGAGTCTATTCAGCAAGAGACCACCAACAGTACCACGTCACAGGAATCTGAATAGCACAGAGAGAGAGTACCTGCGTGCCCTTTATACATGCAGATGCCCCAACGCTGACATACTTCAAACACCAATGCCGCCGGAAGCTGCCTAAACAACAACAACGCCAGATCGCGCCCTTCTAGCCCGCACCGAGTGGAAACCAGAGTATGCAGAACTAGGACAGACTATGTCACTCAACCTGGGAGAAGTAATTCAACTCGGTTCGATACTAGCACCTCCAGGTCTGAAGACTGGTACACCCCTAGGTACGAGACTAGGAAAGCTAGGTTCGATACTAGCAAATCAGGTCATAAGATTGATATTACCAAATGTTATGGTAAATACGCTAAGTACAAAACTAGCTCTTCAGGTCTAAAGACTGAATACACCAATTAAGTGTTCTGGTCAACCAGCTAAGTTCGATACTAGAAAATCAGGTCCTAAGACTTATAAAGTGCAACCTAATGTATCTGTAAGGTTCAATGCTCACTCTCTATGTCATTGACTAAGAGCCACGTATGCAGAGAATCACCTCTACCTTTCCAATTGCCTGTGATCCAAAACCGTGAACAGCTAGTGGTTCGAGACCTAGAATCTGCGAAAGAGTCAGTCAGTCAGTAGCCAGCCCTTACTCCCACAAGGGGTAGGGAGGATCAGCAAGAGACTTAAGAACAGAAAAAGAAGTGACAGGAGAACACGTAACAGTTCGCCCATAACAAGCAAGCACACAAGCATTCCGAAGCATAAATAACTCATCAGCCCCCAACATCAATGGCTTTACCTCAGATGTTATATTTCCGGACAAGTTCTCTTCACATCAACATCTGGAATAAAGACCTTCCAGGTTTGTCATTTAAAAGGGTCCAGAAACCTTCATGTATTCTCTCTAACAAACTTCCTCCATTCATTCCTGGCATTTGCTAATTCTTTTGCTTCAGCTATACCCCTTCCACGCTTGGACACATATTCTGACACCATATCATACCATCTTCTTCTCGGCTTTCCACGCCTTCTTCTTCCTTTCACTTCACTGACATAGATCCTATTAACTATTCTTTCTTCAAGCATTCTTGTCATGTAACCATACCTTCTGAGAACACTTTTTTCAACCTTTTGTTCTACCGACTACTTAACCCCACATGCCTCCCTTGTATCCACACTTCTTACTTTTGTCTATTCTTCGAACTCCACACGCATTTCTCAGCAAATCCATTTCAACTGCTCTTACTTGTGACTTTTCATTACTATACCTTACCAAAATTTCACATCCATACATCAATGTCGGCACCAACACACCCTCATGCAATCCTCTCACTGCTTCCATCCTCAAGTTTCTGCTCCTAAACAAGGTTTGCATTGCTCCAGCTACCTTTCTTCCTTGTGTTACTCTGTTTCATAGTTCTCTTGTACATTTCCCCTTTTCTCAATCATGGCTCCTAGATACATAAATTCTTCTACTAGTTCAAGCTGTTCTCTGTTAATCCTTACATTACACACAGTGGCTCTTTCTCTTGTTGCTATCATTACTTTGCTTTTATTAACATTTACTTTCAGACCTCGTCTTTCACATACTTACACAAATATCTCCACCATCTGGCACATGTCATTCTCGCCCTCAGCACATAACACTGCATCTTAGTGGTAGAACACAAAGAGTCAAAATTGATGATAATATATCTGATCCTATGCCAATTAACTGTGGGGTCCCGCAGGGAAGCATCCTTGGTCCCTTACTCTTTCTCTGTTATGTGAACGACATGGAACTGAGCGTCTCGTGTAAATTATTACTGTATGCTGACGACAGCGTGCTTCTGGTTTCAGGAAAAGATCCAATAAGTATTGACGCTTCACTTTCCAAAGAACTAGAATCATGTAGTGAATGGCTAGTGGACAATAGACTATCTCATCACCTGGGCAAGACGGAAGCCATCTTATGTGGAACAAAATGCAAACTGAAAGGCATTGTGGGCTTCTCGGTCAACTGTAATGATATTCCTATAACAACAGTGTCACAAGTGAAATATCTCTGACTAAAACTGGACACGACTCTGTCAGGTGAAACAATTTTGGAATCTATCCTGAATAAATATAGAGCACATATAAAATACCTGTATAGACAGGTGGGATGCTTGCCAGCGGCGACCAAAAAGACCCTATGCCAAGCGCTTGTTCAATGTCATTTTGACTATTCTGTGTCATCCTGGTACTCTGCATCATCTAAATCAGCACAGCACAAACTTCAGGTCACTCAAAATAAAATGGTTAGGTTCATGCTGAACCTAGGACCCAAATCACATTTTGGCCATGAACAACTTCAGTCACTTGGTATGCTCAATGTCTCTGACAGGGCCAAACAAATCAGGCTCACTAATCCCTTCAAGATATTCTATGACAAAGCTCCAGAGCATTTAAAGAGTAATTTTGTTAAAGCAAATGAGAGGAGTGGACATAATACAAGAAATATGATGTTTAATTTTACGGTCACGAGAATCCAAGGATAGGGTAAGCAAACATTCTTCTTCACTGCCATCAAAGACTGGAACGATCTATGCCAGTCAGTCCGTGAAAAGAGAACACTGTATTCCTTCAGACGTAGCTTGAAGGAGCACCTGAACCGGACAGCTGCGAGAAGGGAGCACCAAGCTTATGTCTACTACTAAATACGACATAAGAGATAGGCAAAACAAACTGAAATGATTACTGATTACTGATAATTACTATAGGATGTAAGGTATCTTTAAAAACAAAACTAGAAATACTTTCTCTAAAGTACCTACTTTTTTTTATCCTCCCCTTTTTCACCAGCTAACCTAATCCCACAAGGACCCCAATGGAAATACGCCTAACGGCCTTATTGGGCTATCCTCAGTTGGAATTATGCAAGACTGGTACATGTCATATTTGTAACATATTATGTGGTACCAACATTGAAAAATACTAACTGAATAAATATTATTATTATTATTATTATTATTATTATTATTATTATCTGCATACAACACATTAGTGACAGTCATTCTGTTCCCACCACTCACCATCTCTACTCCATCTCTTCTTGTTCTGTCCTTTGTCTCTCATTACCACATCCATGTAGATATTAACCCACTGAGCCCCAGCGACGCAGCGTTTGCGTCAGCAATGTATGTAACGCTAAACCCCAGCGACGCAACAGTTGCGTCAGTGTTACTCCGGTCCCAATTACTTCGGTCCTATGGCACCAAGAGGGCTCAGATTTGTATAGGAGCTGTGTAAGTATCCCACACAACGATAAAAATGGTTGAAAACTCTCAAAGTCCAATTGCGTGCGCGTGAGCGCGCAAAAACCGGAATTTTGGGTGTTATTGCCTTCAATTTTTTACTCTTGTAAAATCTGTTTTCGGGGGCTCCGTAGGACCAATTTTTGACCTTTTTGATCTTTTTTTTGTGGTTATTCCTTCATTCCTAACCCATTCGCTATTGTTTCTGGGAAAAACAAAAAATCAAAACTGGCTGGTCCCTGGTGGTACATTTATTAATAACTTGCTGGGGCTCAGTGGGTTAAACAACCAAGGCGACATCACACATCCCTGTCTCACTCCGACCTGCACACTAAGCCACTCACTTAATGCGCCATTTATTCATACACATGCTTCACTATCATCATAAACACTCTTTACAGCATTCAACATTTTGTCTTTTAAATCATACAGCTCTAAAACATTCTAAAAATCCTTCTCTATTAACTTTGTCATATGCTTTCTCAAGATCAATAAATTACATGTATACCCTCTAATGTTTTTCACATGCCTTCTCTATCATCTGTCACACTGCAAAAATCTGATCCACACATCCTCTTCCACTTCGAAATCCACCATGTTCATCACTAAATTATCCATCAGTAGTTTCTTCCACTCTGTCAATCACTATTCTCACATATATCTTACCAGCCACACCCAGCAGACTAATACCTCTGTAACACTTACATTAATTTTGTTCACCTTTACCTTTATACAACGGGACTATCATTCCCCTCTTCCAGTTCAATGGCACGACTCCAAATTTTGTCCAAGCGTTTGAACATAGTTTCCACAGCCAATCCATTGATACTTCACCTCCATTCCTTATAATTTCACGCTGTATTTAATTTACACCAGCAGCTTTTCCTTTTTCACCTACTTCACTGGATTCACTATTTCTACTCTAGATATGTTCCCTCGTTCTATAGGTCTCTCACGTGGCACATCTAACAGACCTCTATCATTGACAACTGCTCTGTTTCCATTTCCCCTTATTAGTCCTTCAAAATACTCCTTCCATCTCTCCCCTTTTTGCTCTTCATCTGAAATTACATTTCCTCTTTTATTTTTCACATGTACACATTTCTGACCACATTCTCTCCTGCATTTACGTACTTTCTTCCAAAATATTGTGTTATTCTCTGCAAAGTGTTCAGTAATTTTCTTTCCAAAATATTCATTTACTTTCCCTTTCTTTTCCTTAACTAATCTCTTTACTTTGGTGTTGCTCTCCTTGTACTTCCTTTTACTTTCTCCCCAGTTCCTATTCTGCATCCACACACACCATTTACTTCTTTTATGTTTCACAGCGTCTTTCACTTCTTTATCCCACCATGCTGTCCCTTATCTTCCATTTCTAATTTTGCACACACCGCATACATTCTTTGCATTCTTCACCAGGCAGTACCTACAGTATATATCTTCCATGCACATTCATTCTCATATATATATATTTATATACAGTACACTATGTGAGGTGGGTTGGCCGCTTGGGAACCGTATCCTCAGTATAAAGAAAGATCAAGGCAACGACTGAGTTCATCTTGATAACGTTATTGCAATATTTCGGACATACTCTTGTCTATCATCACTCTTGAATATAGCTGGTCCTATGGAACACGAACATTTCGATATAAGTATTAACAATACAATAATTGTTTGACCTTATTAAACCATACAAAGGGAGTAAACACGATTAATTGTTGACAAATATAGTACTATCTAAAAAATAAACCTATCTAATGCGAAACCCGATAAAATATGTTATTATATCTAAAGGAGTAATTCCGTCCACCAATCAAGGGATGGAATTAGCCCAGGTGAAGACACAAGGCTTGACCTTTAAAACTTGTCACAAGAATACTCCTGCCACACCCTCACTCTCCACCAATCAGCGTCTTCCTGCGACGCAACGACTAGAGCCAGTTGTATCGCCCTTTAAATGCTCGCAATTAACTTCGCTCCCAGTTCACACACGTTTATTCTATCCTGGTCGCAGATGTCCTATAACCATGGTGTAAACTTCTCACTCCCGTCAGCCACTACAGGACATCTCCAACAAGCTTCCAGGAGAATATTACGAAGATGGCATGAAGCAGGAGGAGAAGAAATGGGAACTTTAAAGCGAGCGGGCTGGGCAAGGTCCTCCCGAGCGCGCGGCTCAGCCAATCACAGGGCTCCGGGCCGTCAAGGGAGGTGGGCCGGGCTTCAGGAGACGCTCGGCCATAGGTGCCTAAAGGGATCACACCTGGACACTCTTAGCAAATACGACCCTGAGCCTCACCTTGGCACGGCACTTACGGGGAATCAACTAAGCCTGTTCCTGTCCTCCAGCAACCTTGCACTACTGAATGCCAGACGAACCAGGATATAGTACATCACCCACCAACGGCTCAGATACACCTTCAGTATGCTGATGCCTGCTGACACATCGCTAGTCTTAACACAATAAGTCAAGCGATTAAATATGGTCACCGGGTGGTAGATGGTACGAAGAAGATGGAGATGGTATACTGCCCTGCTATGAAGTGGTGTAGCAATTCAGGAGAGACTACAAAATATTTTGTTCAAGGACCCTTAAGGGCCCGAACAGACTTACCAAAAAAGTAAATGCTAAGACTAACCAGTGTGTTCCAGCTATAAAATATATGTGTTCTTATAGAACAACCAAAGAGAAATTGACTAGACAAATGATGACGTAAAGAGATGAAGTGTTGTTAGATATAGTTGTTATTGTTAGTAAAGGCATCCAGCCAAATAGCTAGTAATAGTATAGGATCTTATAGGAGATTAAGCAAGATAGATAATCAAACATTAAGTGGGAGTTCTTCGGGATAATGTTTTAAACGGAGAAATAACCGATTACGTGCAGGTAACTGAGATAACGGGATTTACTCGGGAAACTTTGAGGGATTTACCTGAGCAGCTTTGCGGGGTTTAGTATTTGAAGAGTAGGTTAAACCTAGCTAAATGAATAGTTAGAGAAGGGCTTCAGCCCACACCCATGAAATACTCTTTTTGTTATAAGGAAACAATCAGTATTAATTAGATATTCACCTCGTCGACAGCATGCTTTCAATTGCGCGTAAATATCTAGCCAACTAGTTTTAAGGAGGTCAATGATTGAATAATCATTTGTAATCTTGTAAATTGACCTGAAGGACACAGCCTTCTAATATAGTAAAGGTGACGAAGATACCTATTGATTTAGTAATTGTGTTTTGATATTGTAAAGGTGATGTAAATACTTGTTGGTTTAGTATTCGGGTAAACCTGACTTTTAGCATCAACAGCGATTTTAGTAAGTATTTTTGGTTGTGTGTGTTCTTGTCCTTCAGATATAGTGTTGTATTATAAAGATTTGGAGCAGAAATTAGATTTTACCAATTTTCCAACTATCTAATAACACAGCCCCCACTAGTGGGGAGGGCTATGAACACCAAGGAAAATGCGGGGTTAGGGATGATAAAATTAAAAAAACAAGCTATATATGACAATAACATTATACTGAGGGATACAGGATTTCTCTCTCTCCCCCCCCCCCCCCCCACCCACCCAGGACTTATTGAAATTTTAGGGTAAAAATTTACCTATGGTTCCGTTAAACTATCCTCAAGTAACCTATTAAAAACTGTTCAGGGGACTGGTTAGAGCTTGTAGGATGTTTAATTGAAGGTCGGAAATCAGTATTTACCGAGAAATAAAAGTCTTAAAATGCGCTATGTTTTACGGGAGGTTCTGTACGCCGCCACATACGCGCGGCCCCGCCCACTGCCCATAATGTACAAATATTATATTAGATTAGATTATATTAACCTAATATAATATAATATAATATAATATAATATAATATAATATAATATAGGCCTAACATTACCTAGGAAAGAGAGGGCAGGAACCCTGGGTGACCCATAGCGCATTTTAAGACTGTTATTTCTCAGTAAATACTGGTTTCCGACATTCAATTAAACATCCTACAAGTTCTAACCAGTCCCCTGAACAGTTTTTAATAGGTTACTTGAGGATATTTTAACGGGACCATGGGTAAACATTTATCAAAAATTTTATTAAAATAGGACTTCAGAGGCTATCAACCCTATTGGATTATCTCGCCAGGTGCTAATTGCTTAAGAACTGGCTAAATAAGCAAAACTATATATTTAGTAGTTAATTATCAAACTTAGCTAACAATAGGTATTCGGTTATTAACCAATAATGGTACTTATTACCGAAACTACCACTAATTATTTATTAGGAAAAATAGGCACCAACAGATTCGCCATATTTTTCTCCATTTAGTCCGCATGGAGGATTTTCGTTATTAACAAATTGAAAAAAATACCCTTTTCACAGAAAAATACACCAAAAATCTGTCAACGATGTCAAATAGCTAATACAAAGATAGGTTAGGTAAGGTTGTTAGGTTAAGCTAATGTCCTTTCAAAGAATCAAAGGGGTATAGGCTAGTAAACACTAGGATAGCTTATACCCGGTCAGAGGTAAGAAGAAGAAGAAGAAGAGTCCTGCTGTAGTCTCCTTGAATGCTACCGCATAAGGATGTTGCAAAGATCATATTAAAATGTGTTTCAATCTATGGAGATACATTTTATGTGCTCTATATAAAGTACTGTACAAACAAACAAAACTCCCTATAATTCTCCTTATTGACGGCAGTGAAACACATATTAAGCCCATTTCTGTTAAAATAGATGCTGATTTCAATAAGTCATAGGGGGTGAGGGGGAGCCCCCCCCCCCCTCAACCCATCCTGTATCCAAAGGCAAAACAAATTGTATATTTACTCTGAAAATTATTTACATCTGAGTGTTTTAAGATCGTTGGATAATGGGAGAAATACAATTTTCCGGGGATTGTAACTAATTTCAACTACTGTATAATGATGCAAATTACCTAAAACCAAAAAGAAAAACCATGGGAAAATTAATGGTAGTTTCGGAAATATTTTCCCCAATA
Organism: Paralithodes platypus; assembly: GCA_032716605.1. Lineage (NCBI taxonomy): Eukaryota > Metazoa > Arthropoda > Malacostraca > Decapoda > Lithodidae > Paralithodes > Paralithodes platypus. The sequence goes on along the minus strand of CM064501.1, from coordinate 32,069,564 downwards.
ATTACTATTAATTAAAATTATTACGCAAGTAATTAACTCCTTGCGACATATTATGTTCCAATAAGTCCGAGGAGGCGGTTGACAAGTATTTTGGGTCTTGAATTTGGCTCATGAGTGTTGTCGAAGCCTTACATTTTTCGCGATTTCCATCCACCAGAATGCTGTTTATTGTGATGTATCATATATCAGTGGAAAGAGGAATATTTATAATACATGATAAAACAAAACAAAATGTAAATAAATCGAAATATGAAAGTGTAAATGAGTCCGGAATACAATTATTTCCCATCCAATTGTCTTCACACCGTCCTAGCTCTAAATTGTGAGTGATGACCATATATTTTTTTTTGCTCAAATAATAGTATTGTTTCTCCTCTTTCCAAATCTGAAAACAGAAATTGTTTATCTTCAATAGTTCTCAAGCAGTGACCGAAAACAAAAAATATATGATTTTGATTTATATGGTTTATAACATTTTCGATTTATTTCGTTGCTGCGAAGTGTATGGTTTTAAATTTAGGCTGTATGAATTCGGCAAATAATGCTGATGAGTATAAAACAAACTAGAAGTTCCTAGGACAAATACTTTTTGCGCTATGAATATTTGAAATGAAGAGCCAAAATGCGAATATTTACGCTTCACCCATCTCTGTTCCGGCGATGGTAGCCGGGTTCCGAGCTGTTCCCCACCTCGTGGTTGCATTATTTGCTCGGATATGTATATAACTGTATATATCACCGGAATCGGAAAATTGTGCTCTTTCCAATGGTGAAAACAAAAATAATATAGCGTAATTGGTTCGCGAGCTATGCACAATTGTTTCCATGCAGTGACCGAAAAAAAAAATATATGATTTTGATTGATATGGTTTATAACATTTTCGATTTATTTCGTTGCTACGAAGTGTATGGTTTTAAATTTAGGCTGAATGAATACGGCAAATAATGCTGATGAGTATAACACAAACTAGAAGTTCCTAGAACTAATACTTTTTGCGCTATGAATATTTGAAATGAAGAGCCAAAATGCGAATATTTACGCTTCACCAGTCTCTGTTCGGGCGATGCTAGCTCACCGGAATCGGAAAATTGTGCTCTTTCCAATGGTGAAAATAAAAATAATATAGCGTAAATGGTTCGTGAGCTATGCGCAATTGTTTCCATGATATCCACTGTAGTTGTAGTAGAAATTGATTTTTTTTTTTTTTTTTTTTTTTACTAAGAAACACTATCTGACCTATGGTTGGGGACTATACTCCCAGGCCAGAGACAGCTCTCCAAGTTATCCGTGGCACTATATAATCCTGGTATGATGTTAGGGTGTTAAATCCAGGGGCACACGACGGGCGCTGGTGTTAGTACAAGAACAGCCGAGACTACAGTGAGTTATCTGTTCAATCCTGGCCTCACACCAGGACCATAGGCTAATCCATTACCAGGTAGGGGAGTTCCTCTACACCAATTGGAACCACTTAATACACCACTGTATTCACTACCCACGTACACTATACCCATTAATATGTCCCCAATGACATCAGAAAGCACGATATTACTCCGTAATATCATAAGGATATGCCTTATAACCCGGCAAACTACCAGACAAGGTATGCAGGGACAGGCTCACCCCGACCTTGATCTAGGAATAATAGTGGGGACTCTTAGACCACTTTCTACTCGTATTTCTAGTCATACTAGCAAAAAAGGTCATAGAACAAAAAGTGCCGCCAATTAATTGATAAGGTTAGTGTTAAAATATCAAGGAAATCCGATGAATAATAAAGGAGTTAGAATATACGACCCTCCTAATATGATGTCAGGAGAAATAATGTCAAGACAAATAGATCCAGATATACATCAGGTATAGATACATGGGTTGGTTACAGACACAATATATGGGAATGTACTTGTACGTCTGGAAAACAATAGTTTTGTCATAACCTCACAGGAGCAATTACACGCTCCTGTGACAACATATAACTCAATCGTGGGTCTTGTTGGTGATGCTTTTTGTTATGCTCTGATTTTATGCAGGTTTAACGATTGATTAAGGTGAGTTCTTCGAGACTGGAATATCGGAATTCATGCAAATACATATAAATAACACAATAGAGGATATGTATAATATTTAAAGATATTTTATAATACAGCTTTATTCACTTACTCACTAGTTACAAATGTATGAATTATAAAAACTAAACATGGACAAATCATAAGTGGCACAACTCGAGACCTATTTTCATTTCTCCCAGCACGATCGCGGATCTAGATGGAGATCAGGTATAATCAATTCAACTTGTCTAAGTAATATTCTTCTTGAGAATCATACGCACTATTCTCTTCTCGAAAGTTTAAAATATAGTTATAGTATAATGGGATTTCCTAAAAAAGGCCCTCTATAAGAATCAAGGAGCATTTTTGGGTAAAAGTTGGGAACCAGAATTTTTAGCATAATTCAGGTATGCCGAATTCGATAAACCCGGTTCCCAAGCGAAATTTTGAGTTTTGACCGTCTAATTTGCATAAACAAAATGGCCGCCAAATTGGAAATTTTTGACACTTCTTGAACCATTTTCTCCAATATCTCTCTAACTAGGCAAGCAAATATCACAAGTGAAGCATCTATACCTATGTTTTGAGGGTCAGGAAATGTCACTGAGGCATTTTTAAAGGAATCAGTAATAAGCCTAGACTTTAATATACATATTAGCGGCTGTCATTAGAGAAAAATCAATGGTTCCCAACTTTACGCCAAGATACTCCTTGATGCTTATGCAGGCAAAACAGGGCAATATCTGTCACTCACCTGAACTATTTATTGGAGTAGACCATATTCATGCAATACAAGGAGTTTGATCATCACTCTGTTGCTGACATGCACACATTGCTGTGCATCGTAACCCGGATTTGCGGCATTTGCACCGACGCGTCCTGCACTGTTTCTGGCAGGCACATGAAATCATTTCCAGGCAACTTTGTGGGATCGGACTCAATGACATCAGAATGGGTTGTAGTCCTGAATCGCCATGTTTCCATCCCATGTCTGTGGGTGCAGGAAGCTCAAGTACAGCACAGTGAGCATTTCTCCAAATCATTTCTTGATAGTGTACTCGCATCAAATGGAAGCGGAGAGCATCACGTGTTGGTGGCATTGTTTCTGGTTTGGCAGTCTTTGAGAACAGTATATGCCTTGCTGCATCAACAGAGTCTGTTTTGTGCACATCATATATTCTGCAGACAAACGTTTCTGAAGATCGAATGGTCTCCTCTGTGAGTTCACCGATTCCCAAGTTTATGAGCAATTGATGGTGCTGTTTGAAGACTTTCCATGATGACCTTTTGGTGTGATTTACGATGTAGGAGGTGGTGTCGCACCCGGTTAATGCATGAAATGGTAAAAGAGTTGTTGTTGAATCTCTTGGTAGGTTGTTGAAAACTGCATCAATGGGTATATATCGCCTTTTCTTGGTGGTACCAGACATCATCCAGAGGTGTTCACATTGTACACGTGGGAAGTGGGAAACCAAAACCACGAGAACATCAGTGTCCCTTGATGACATAACAACTGTATTGAACTGGCTGTGCACAGCATGTAACACCAACCTAGTGTCAGCTTCTTCATGTGTGGCTCTCAGTCGAGTCAAATCAGTGATTGTCTTTGATGACCTAACCTAAATTTCTTCTCTGAATCCCCCGGCAACTACAATCTCCTTATCATCAGGTGCCTGAGAACACAGTTCCTCAGACAGGAAATTTGCAAGATCAGCTTTATTAGCAGGGAGCGACACAAAGTTAGTCCATTTTTTTGGAAGAGGCACATCACGTCCCTCAACAATTCGTCTGATTGGTCGATCTGCTTTCGTGCGTCGTGTCCTCGTACCACCCTTGATTGTCTCTTCTCTATATCTGTCGAACACAATGTCTACCCGTTGATAGTTAGAACCTGCCTTTAATACTGCTCTTACGTATGTGTCGGCCAAATCCCCAAAGGTCATTGCATTGTCAGGCTTTCCCAGAGCAACCACCAGTGCTTGTCCATCAATGATTAGGCAGGATGATGAGTCGTGAAGTTCAATAGCTTCAGGGCAGATTATGTCTTCCGTTAACTTATCTGCCAGTATGGACTTATTTCCAGTGCGGAGTGTACCATTCATTTCAGCGAGTGATACAGGAACTGGCAGAAGCTCGTGCTTTAGGACAGCTGGCAAGTCAACTGGACGACCTGCCTCATAGGCAGTAAGAAGGCGTTGAAGCACGTTTCTATCTGCCTTCAGGATAGTTCTCTTGTCTTTCTCTTTATTGTCTTTGACCACTTCATACAGAGATGCAAACGTTTTGGCATTACTCCTGTGTAGGGGTGCATGGATTCTGACATCTGGCTTGTCACCTTGCTCAGGTACAATCATCCTCTCCTCAACGAATGTATTCACTTTTTCTTGTCCGAGTTCTTTGGCACAAAGTAATGAGTTTTGGATTGCCTCTGTTGCTAGGTCTTTTGTGGCCAGATTCTGCAATGACGCTGGTGAAACCGATGCAAAAACCTTTGAATCCCTGGAAGGCCGAGAGCAATGCCATCTCGTCATCGTTGTCCCGCTTTTGCCGTGATTTGGTAGCTTCATTGTGAACACGTGCACTACCAGGACAGTTGTTGTACATTGCATGCGTTTCAGCTGCAATGTGAGACCTCATATTATACGAAAGGGTCCATCTACAAAGCGCTGATGTTGTCTTTGTGATGCCAATGATTCCACCTGCTTTCTTTCCTGTACCATTTATCCACTCCATGGCTTGGTCTGGATCTACTTGGTTGAACTTTTGAACAGAACGTTTTACAACAAAGTTGCCCCTTTGAAACTCTGATAACACGGATTCTGGTAGTTGGTTCATCTCGGCTATATACACTGTACCCGATCTTGCATAGTTCAGGTGGTCATACCGCATGAAGTATGGCAACATCAGACTGAAGGAGTGGAGATGAAGGTCCCAGATTCCATCACGCTGAGCTCGAGTGAACTGCAACAGTATTGAGACCATGTCCATATAGTTCCACCAGAAGACAAAGTTCACATCATCAGATTTACTTGCTATGAAACCTTTCAGAAGATTGTGAAACCGTTCCTGCTTCAGACATCTTATCAGCTCTGGAATTCTTTCGGGATTGTCATCAGCAGCTATCGCAGAAACTTCATCATGGTATTCCTTGTCTGACTCTGCAGCAAACAGGAGAAATGTTGGCAACAAAAGCCGCCAAAGAGCTTGCAAAGTAAGTTTGTGAGCTCTCATAGCCTTATTGTACGCTTTTCCTGACAAGACAAGCTGCACAGCACCCTCCCCAAGCAGTCCACTCTCTAGCCACACTTCAGCTAAACCAGATCCAGCCATGTGATCTCCTATAGCCTTCAGAAAGTTCATCACGGTATGAAGTCCACCAAGGCGAGGGATTAATTTATCCCGATATTCTTCCACAGACCACTTCAGTTCCATGAGTTTGCAGTATAAGGCTTGGTCCACTGTAAGAACTGTATGCTCCTGTTCGAAATGTGAAGATATCGCCATGCACCTCTTCACAACTGTATTTAGCGTATCTAACTCGTGAGCAGGAGCAAGAATTATGGGCAAATACCCTACTGCTGTCTGCTCTGGTTCCTCTGTTGAGACTGACTGATTGAATACTGTCCAAGAAGGTTTTGTGGCAGAATCTTGACGTTGCAGGAAAAAAGTCATGTCCGTTGCTTGTGCTTGTTTTACACAATCACTGTCTCCTTAAGGTTTCATGAACCATACCTTGTCAACAGGGGCTGTGAATACTGGCTCACTTGTGGCAGGATTTATATTGACAGGATACAGGTTCTCTAGGACATCTGGCACGATCAGCGTATGTCTAGCAGATGGCTCTAACATCCGAAGTTCAGCATCGGCTTTCTGTCCCCGCTGCCATGTTGCCATTTGAATTGCATGGAAAGTATTTTTTCCATCAAGTGTCTCATCAAGAATGTCAATGTTATCTGCAGTGTAGTGGATAAATTCATTGGCTACAATGTTTGGTGGAATAATGGCCCCGGTTGCTTGGTCCATAGATTTCAGGGTGCTCTCAGCTAAGGAAGTGTCTACTTGCAACACCTGTTCATAGCTCAAACAGTGGCCTGCCTTGTGGAACAACTCCACCAGATCTTTTGATCATGTGGCTTGATGTAGTGTATTGGCAAGACCAATATGTTTGGGAGTCCATTTTCTGCCGCCGCTCATACAGTAAACTAGATCCTGTGCTACACTCAGAACTCTGCCTTGGACAAGATCTTCATTTTTTTCAGAACTATCATCTTCTAGCACCTCTTGACCACCAAAGTTTTTTTTTTTTTTTTTTTTTCTATATTCCAACTTACTTCCTCTCGGGCATAGGTTGAGAGCCTTAACATTCACCGCTTTACAATGAACAGTGAAGCCCGTGAGGTCTTGTTCCAGTCTAGGGAGTGAGACATGTGAAGCACGTCGAGTACAACGAGCACCTGCCATCTTGCCTTCACATGAGGCACGGTGCTCACTCATGGCCCGAAACGACCCCATCTCTGAAGCCACCTCATTCCCGTGCTTCACTGTCTCACTCCCTACACTCGGACTCCCACACTTACACACACACAACGCCACCTGTTGAGCAGATAACTCACCAGGCATTGCACCCCTATAGCATATTTTGAATATAGGAATATTCATACAGTGCTATTTAATCAGGGAACAATGAGGGTATTTTATTGACGTTTCGGTGGGCTTGTGGTAATGCACTGATACTAGGTACAGCACAAATTCCATCCCAATAATATCTTCCCATTGATACATCGGAATTTGAACCCGGGACCTTTGGATTACCAGGCCAGTGGCAAGACCACTCCACCACACCTCCCCTAATAGTCTCAATAGCATATATAAACTATCTGGAATGCATTGAATCGCTTCATCTTCACTTACAGAGAAACCTTTGTGACCCAGAAATTCCATCATGTCTCCACGAATTCTCAGTGCTACATGTACAAGTGATAGGAAAATGTCATCCTGAGGCACATATTGAGGCAACATTTTCTCAGTCTCCTCAATTTCTGTCATTTCCAAAACTGCAGTATGCTGATACTTTGTGGGAATCAGCATGGTTTTTCTCTCGGATGTGATCCTGTCAAGAGGTTGGAAGAAGTTGAAAATGTCTCCCAGCTGTGACTGCAACTTTTCTTTGAAGGTTGTCCTTCTACTGTAGTAACACGGTTGAATTATGGTTGACGATTCTTCAGCAAGCTCCTTATACCGTTCCCAGACATCATTCAGCAGGATAACGTGCCCTCTGTCTGCAGATTGTTGCAACTCTTTGCATAGCCATACCATCGCAAGGTCTGTATTGTCCGAGTCCAGCTTTGTTTTATTGGTAGATCTGGTGAATGCTCTTAGACACTTCAAGTGGTATTTGGCTTCAGCTGCAATTAAGTCAATCACTCCAGCCAATCGAAGGCCAATTTTGTAGTCGAGAGGGGAAGCTTCAATTATCTGATCACTCATTTGTTTTGTCATTACTGAGATCAACCGTGCCTTCAAAACAACAGTTTGACAGAAAATGCATAAGTTCCAGTTTACTGGTTCCACGTGCCTTCGCAATGAACATCTGTTACCACTGCTGCTGCAACTTGCTTCTTGTTTTGAATCCACTGCCTGCATCTTCCGCAAACGTTCAAGTTTACTTTTGTCCGTGAAGTGGGCATAGCACATGTTGTGCCACACAAGAGTTTCGGCTTCAGCAGAATCCAAGACATTCTCAAGACGGTCAATCACATCGATATTCTTAGTGTCTTTAAGCTTTCTTCTGGTACTGGCAGCATCCCTGACTTTTGCGAGTCCATGGTCACTTGCATTACTAGGAATAACACTGGTTGTGTGAGTTTGGCAGAAGATGCACAAGCTGTAATCTACAGGTGAAGGCCTCTTCAAAGTAACTACTGGATCCATTGTAGTCTGTAAATAAAAGAAACAATTAGTATTAGTATTAGCATTAGATATTGGAGAAATTGATTTTTCTATAATTGCAGCCACTAATTTGCACATTTACGTGAAGGCTTATCACTAATCACTTTAAAGATGCCTTAATCACATTCTCTGACCCTCAAAACATAAGTATAGACACTTTATTTGTCATTTGTGCTTGCCTAGTTAGAGAGATATTGGAGAAAATGGTTCATGAAGTGTCAACAATTTCCAATTTGGCGGCCATTTTGTTTATGCAAATTAGATGGTCAAAAACTCAAAATTTCGCTTGGGAACCGGGTTTATCGAATTCAGCATACCTGAAATATGCTTAAAAGTCTGGTTCCCAACTTTTACCTAAAAATGCTCCTAACATTCACATTTTTCAGAAACCCCACTACTCTATTACTAAATTCAAGTTTTATTTATACTCACGATATCTCTTGATTTAACTTCTATTCGTGAATAATAGTGGACGATGTGATACACGTTCCTATATTTCTTGGCACAAAATATGGAAGCTTAAGCATTGATGAACTTTTCCAGTTTGAGTTCAAGTTTGAGGACTGAAATATTATGGCACTGACTGCGATTATTTTCAGAGTTCCTGAAGTTGCGTGCAAATCTTCTTATTTTGTATAAATTCACTAGTTTCTTAATATCAGTATTCAGGACGTATGTATTGGTGAATATGTAATTTATTAATATAATATTCACTGGATACTGTACCACTTAGATTCTGTAACTCAAAGTTAATGTCTGACGGACTCTGTTTATTTTTCACTTGGCGGAAATATGATAGAGTTGATGAATGTGTAAAAATCCGTCTTAATTTGGTATATTAATTATTTGTTGAGTTAGAACGTCGTGCTAAAGAGGATTATTTATAGGACGTCTTAATGTTAATCTTTCTATATAGATCAACTTCGTAGAACACTTTTACAACTTTTCACGTATTTCGAGGTATTAAGAACTCTGTTAATTTCGGTCACTTTGAACTCTAACTTTTCTTATATCTCGTCGCTGACACTGAATTTCGGTAATTTCTATATTATTTCTTTTCTTGGGGGAGAGATGCACTTAGTTGAAAATTTCTTCTGATGCTCCGTGGGCCGTCCAGGTTAGCCGGTCGTGTGAAGAAGTTACAGTTGGGTTAATGGGCTTGGGGTCTTAAATATGGTTCCGTAACTAGTAATGAAACAATTGGTCACCATATCGGATTAAAGCAAGTATTCTAGGCATGTAGCTTCAAACAAATACTTGACTATCCTGACCTTTATACTAACCGTTGATGAAGTTCTGTTCAGGTACTCTTGGAATAAGGTTTTAAATATTATGTCTCAGGTCTTGCCGGATTAACATAACATCGGACTAACGCAAGAAGAGTTTAGGTATGACTCTTCTTGACTGTCTCTAACCGTGTTAAGAGGTTCAAGGATCTCGGGGCGGTGTTAACCTTTTAGTCACAAATCCTGGTGGGGTGCCACAGATAATTTGCGCCTAGGATTGATATAATTATGCAGAGTGCCCGTGAGGGTGTCTCGCTAAACCCTTATAACACAAAAGATCTTTCTACCTTAGATCTCTGTGAGTAATTCCAGAGTACCTGCCTGACCTTTGCTGAGTGAGGACCTGTCCCTAGTGACTCCCAGTGAATATCTTTGCCCATAGTGTTGTGATAGTATTAACGCTTTCTTAAAATGGCTGGTGTTGACGAGATTGCTACCTCCTCTCATATTCTCCAGCTTTGTCTTGCTTTGCAAGAAAGGATGGACAATGTGGAGAGAGAGGTGCAGTCTCTCAAAGACGAGAATTTGGCCTTAAAGCTGTCTTTGGCTGACAGGAAAAGTGAGGATAGTGCAACTGCTGTTAGGGATCGTGATGCTCCCTGGACAGTTGTTCCAACAAGTGCAACAACCTGCAAATTTCTACGGCGGCCAGTTGCCCTCAGCAACAAGTTCATCACCTTGGATGACGAATGTGATGGTGAGGCTGCGAGTGCTTCCTTCGGCGAGGAAACCAGGAGAAAGGTAAGTAAGTTACCTCCAACAGGGAATGCTGTGACTGCTGCCCCCCCAGGAGTACCTTCAACTGCTGCCCCAGGAGTTCCTGCCGCTGCCGCAGCTGCTACCAAGTCATCGACAAGGAGAGGCAAGTCCTTCTCAATTGTTGGGGACTCCATGGTCAGACACTTAGCTAGGTCCACCTGTACTGATATTAGGAAGCTTGTCTGTCTGCCTGGTGCCGGGGTTGGGAAGGTGTTAGAGGACATTGATTACATCATGAAAGATATTGGAGATAGCCCCATTATCTGTCTCAGTACAGGGAGCAATGATGTTGGTAAAGGTAGGACGGAAGTACTGCTTCGGCAGTACAGGGAGGTGTTAGATAAAGTTAGGAGGAAGGGAGGCATACCTGTAGTACACAGTATCTTGCCACGGAGAGGGGTCAGCAAGGAATGGTTATCTAGGGCAATTGGTATCAATTGTCGGCTGGAAAAATACTGTAATGCAAATGCAATACCATTCCTTGATAACTGGACCCGTTTCTATGGTAAAAATCAGTTGTACGCACAGGACGGGGTTCATCTTTCTCGGCTAGGGGTGGCAAATTTAGCTAGGTCAATAGATAGGATTGTCGCGGGGTTTCGCTGAAAATAAAGCCTGAGAATATGAGTAAGAATAATTGTCTAGATAGGGTAAATTGCCGTACTGGTACATCAGATAGGAATAGAAAATATCAGTCACAGGATTTTAATTGTACTGCTAGTAGAAATATTAAAGGTGTAACAGAAGATGGGAATTCAGTTAGAAATAAAGGTAAATCCGATACCAGTAAAATAAATTCATTGCGATTATATTATACAAACTGTAGGAGTTTATGTAACAAAATGGATGAACTTAGAGCACTTGTTAGCAACGAAAATATAGACATTATAGCACTGACTGAAACATGGATTAATACAGAATCAAGATTTTTTTTAGCAGAATTCCATATACCAGGATATAGTTTGTTTAAACGCGACCGAACAAGTAGGAGGGGCGGCGGAATAGCAGTGTTTGTCAGGAGTTCTTTAAAAAGTTGTATTAAATCAGGTATTAGACTAAATACTGATAACGAAAGTGTTTGGGTTGAGGTTAGCGAAGGTAGTGAGACCATAATTATTGGAGTTATTTATAGACCACCAAATATGAGTAGAAACGAAGGTACAGCTTTATGGCAGGAAGTGAAAATAGCATCAAGGTTTAGCAATGTGTGTATTATGGGGGATTTTAATTTTCCGAATATTGATTGGCAGCATCAAATCGGCGACTCAGATTCAAAAGAGTTTATTGAGGCGGTACAGGATAGTTTTTTATTTCAATTCATAGACTCGCCTACTAGAGGTAATAATATCCTCGATTTAGTTCTCAGTAATAATGAACAAATGATAAATAATGTAGAGATAGGAGACCAACTAGGAAATAGTGATCATAAATCAATTTATTTTAACATACAATGGACAGGAAAGGCTAAAGAGAATACGACACTTATCCCAGATTTCAGAAAAGCCAATTATGGTGGATTAAGACGAGCCTTAAGAGTCGATCCTATGGTTAAACTAGTAAGTGGACCCAGGTGCGCTAATGAACATACTCTCTCTCAGATACCTGTCTTAACTCAGGATAATTTGACAGCTACATATAATAATTTTATTTCTTCACTCCACAATGCGCAAAATAAATATATCCCCAAAAGAAAGTTTAGATCAACACAGAATCAACCCAAATGGATGAATAATAGACTATTAGACCTTCTAGGAAAAAAGAGAGGAATATATCGAAAAATTAAGAAAGACGAAATTCACCTACTTGCTTACTATCAGAATCTATCAAGAGAGGTTAAAAAATGTATAAGGACAGACAAAAGAAATTATGAAATCAGGATAGCCAATGACTCAAAAAATAACCCTAAGGCTTTTTACCAGCTATATAAATCTAAAGTTAGAGATAAAATAGGCCCCCTTAAATCTTCGATAGGAGAAATGACAGAAAATGATTTAGAAATGTGCAGTACATTAAATAGTCAGTTTCTATCCGTTTTCACTAATGAAAATTTGGCATAGATTCCAGAAGTCCGTAAGGTATATAGCGATAGTATAGAAAATAGGTTAAGTACGGTTACTATAAGTAGAAATGATGGGCTTAAGGAAATTGACAGACTGAAACCTCAGAAATCGCCTGGCCCCGATGAGGTATATGCCAGAGTATTAAAAGAATGCAGAGATGAGTTAAGTTACCCATTAACATTTATTTTTAACAATTCATTAGAAACAGGTATAGTTCCAGAAGCTTGGAAACTTGCAAATGTAGTTCCGATTTTCAAAAAAGGTGATAAATCAATAGCATCCAATTACCGTCCCATTAGTCTCACTTCAATCATAGGAAAGCTACTAGAGTCAATTATTGCTAGAAAAATGAGAAACCACTTAGAAACATTTAACTTAATCAATTCTTCTCAGCATGGATTCACTCAGGGACGTTCTTGCCTTACTAATTTGCTTAGTTTTTTTCTCAGAGGTATATGAAGCAGTAGATAATGACAAGGCATACGATATATATTTAGATTTCAGTAAAGCTTTCGACAGAGTCCCTCATGAGAGATTGATGAGAAAGGTTGAGGCACATGGAATAGGTGGGGCGTTGTTGGGATGGATTAGGTCATGGCTAATTGGTAGGAAACAGAGAGTCAGCATAAATGGTACCAAGTCAGAGTGGGGAGCAGTCAAAAGTGGTGTCCCCCAGGGATTGGTATTAGGTCCCCTGTTGTTTCTTATATACATAAATGACCTAGATTTAGGTATAACTAGTAGGATAAGTAAATTCGCAGACGATACTAAAATGGGGAGATAAATTGATTCAGATAGCGATATAGAGTGCCTCCAAAGGGATCTAGATACCTTACATGAATGGTCAGTAAATTGGCAGATGAAGTTTAACATTGACAAATGCAAGGTATTAAAGATAGGGAAGATGCAAACAAATGTTAAATATAAACTAGCTAATTTAGAATTAGAAAATTCAGATTGCGAGAAAGATCTAGGTGTGTTTGTTAGCAATGATTTGAAGCCTAGAAAACAGTGTATAGGCGTTCGTAATAAGGCAAACAGGATTCTCGGGTTCATCTCTAGGAGTGTGAGTAACAGAACTGCTGATGTTATCTTAAAACTTTACTTGTCATTAGTGAGACCCCATATGGATTATACTGTCCAATTTTGGTGTCCTTATTACAGAATGGACATAGATTCATTGGAGAGAGTACAGCGTAGAATGACAAAAATGATCCATAATATTAGAAATCTTCCGTATGAAGAAAGGTTGAAGAAATTAGGTTTACATTCGTTAGAGAGACGCAGAGTTAGAGGGGATATGATAGAGGTGTTCAAGTGGGTTAGTGGGATTAACAAAGGGGACATGACAAATGTACTAAAGCTCAGTGATAGCGAAAGAACTCGTACCAATGGTTTCAAATTAGATAAATTTCGTTTCAGAAAAGATATAGGCAAATATTGGTTTGGTAACAGAGTTGTAGATGGGTGGAATGGACTACCAAGTGCTATAGTGGGATCTAAAACTGTAGGGAGCTTTAAGATAAAATTGGATAAGCATATGGACGAGAAGGGTTGGGTGTGAAGGGGGATCAGCCGGGTTGGGCCAATCAGCGCTCTGCAGACCCCCTTAATCCTGCGATAATCTCTAACCGTTTTGGTAAGATGATCCTCAGGGTATTAGAGTGTTGAGCCTATAATTGGGCTTTGTAATTGATTTGGGGTTGTGTGGGACCGGGATCTGCCTTGCTAAGGCCAATCGGCTTTCTGCAGACTCCCATTTTCTTATGTTCTTATGTTCTTATGTAATGCTAGTATAATTTCTTAATAGAAAAATGTTGAAAGGTAGGGGTGCCTTGGATCTTTCAACGTTTTAACTATACCGAAATATAACCCAATAAATATAACTATATTAATTCCTGGGGTGCCAGAAATAATAAGGTTACACATAATTATAGATTACTGTTGCACTATTAAAGACATTAAAATATAAGTGGAGAGGGACATACCACTTTATGATTTTAATAATTATGATACAAACTATTAAAGGTCTCTATGTTAAGTGATTGGGTTGCCACAAATAACAAAGATCCTGAAATTTGGTTTATATATTCACAGACAGTATAAGGACTTCGGGTTGCCGTTATCAATAACTATTTCTGAACAGGGTCAAATTAATCTTTCTCCAGAGCGGGTTGCTGATATCAAGAAAGCTTATTTCTACTTACTTTCTCTTCAAACTTCCTTGGTCTAATGTACACCAATACTGGAGGGTACGCATTCTCTGGCGAAGGATAGTAAGGACGTGTGAGTGCACGATTTATAAGGACCAGACATTCTTCTTGTCCTAGGGATGGTGAATCCTACTTATCGTATAACAATACTCTACTATCCTTGAAGAGTCATTCAAAAGAAGATAATGGGCAGAGTAAGATAAATCAAAGTTTTACTTTTCTGTCTAAGTCATCGACAGAACTCAAAGGGGAGGACTATAATAGAACTTTAATACAAAGTTTTGAGGGGGATTTCTAGGTGATCTCTGAGCATAAGATTTCGAAGGGGGGAAGGGGTTTATGACTTAGTGCTGCCCTTTCTTGTGAAGATATTACTTATTTCTATATAAGTTGTGCACTACTAATGTTGGAAAAAGACATAGAAGAAGGTTAGCTGTTACTTCTGGAGTATTTGCTAATTATTATTTTAAGGGTTGGATATGGAAAACATATACTTCATATAAAATTACTAGCTTGGTGGGAAGAGGTTAAAGTTGACACTCGTGGGGGTCATGGTAGGGTCCCGGGAGTCCTAGCCTCGCACGCTTTCTTTTTCTAAAGAGTTTTTAACAAGGCTTGTAGCCTTCCTAGTAATCTTTATAGTATCTAGCAATGTTAGGTTTACTTTAGTAGAGTGAACCTGGATAGTGTCTAGCTTAAAAATATACATCCTAATTTATAAGACTCGTAATCTTGGAGACTGAATTGGCAATAGTGCGGGTCTGCTAGGTAACGTGTGTCTCTTCTTTCGTGGTTAGCGAGTTGTCGATTTGCAGACAAGGCTCTATAGCGATTATTAAGGGGCGTCATAATCTCTAATACATACATACATATGGTACATACGGGTTTAAAGACCGCAACCGTCCACAGTGAATGTGGCTTCCATGGTACAATCACAGTACTGCACACAGTGCACAGCAATCTAACACGGTGGCTACAGTATTTACTGCAGCACAGTACAACAAAATCTTGCCACAACAACACCCCATCATGTTATCACTATGGCTGATGTTGGTATAGCGCTAACAGAGTCTCAGCAAAACTCAATAAAGTCCCCCTGAAGCACTTGCACCTGGCGAAAATCGCACCACACCAGCCTTAACCGTGCTACAATAAGACAGTAACAAGAAATCACCGTAACTGCTACAGAGGCTGACTGTACCACCGAAGTGGCGGGTGGTGGGGTCGCTACATCCCTACGCCAGAGAGAAAGGCTGACTTGTGCCAGTGGGCTGTGAGAGTAAGACACTAGGGAACCTTGGGGCACACCATTATGGCCCCACTGCCTTCACCACTCTCAGGAAGAAAGATAGAAATAAGAATGATGAAAAAGGTAAAGTCAGAACCGGCTATAGGAAGTAGAGGACACCATCCCTCACTCTGATAGATCCAGCCCACCACCACAACACTAATCATGTTAAAGTTAGTTAGTACAGGTAAGACTGAGATCCCTCCTATATAAAAAATTCGTAAGAACAATTTCCTAGTGTTATTGAAGGTTGTAGCTAGCGACTTGCTATGTTGGCAATTCTGATGGTCCTGACGGTTTCTCCTTTTTACTTTAGTTCACCCTTCCCCGACATTTTCTTTCATTGTCTGGGTGAGCGGCCTTGACATTCCTGTCTCGGGCGGGGTCGTGTTGTCTTGCTTCCTTATGTCTCTTCTCTCTTCCTTTTCTTAACCCGGCAAGTGCCGGAAGACTCTTAAGAGTTTCCCCGGGCAACTGCGGGAAGACTCTTAAGATCCTGGGCCTAAAAAAATCCATTTAAAACACCCCAAACAAACTTGAAATTTGTGTTTTTGTTTTTTTGTTTTTTTGGCCCCTGGGCCATGCCAAATATAACTCCTCCACATCTCCTGCTTCCCCACTCCCCCCCCCCCCCTCCTTCAATTATCACCTATTTTCCCTGTTATTCCCTGATTCTGTGGTCTATTTTCGTGCTAACATTAGCGAGTTGCAAGCATGGCGTTGTCATCACTATTACCAAGTGAGTGCAAGAGAGAGAGAGAGAGAGAGTATCGATTGACAGTCTCTCTCCAGACGTGGGGAAGAGTGGAGGGTAGGGAGGTTGCCTCAGCCATAAATTATATAACTCCCGGCCTGTATCGCCGATTTTGACCATCCAAACGCTGTTTCCACTTGCTTTATTGCTGTAACAGGTTAATACCTTTATAATCAACGTAAAATAGGCGCATATGGATAAGTATTAATGCTAGCTATTTATGGTAAAATAAAGATGTTAGTGATGGGAACAGCTCAAATACGTGCGCACAGGCGTGTGGTGTCTCATACCCCCCATGCGCACGTCTTAGGTTAAACACATAATTAACAGATCCTTCAAATCGGGTATATTTCCTAATTACCTACAAATAGCTAAAGTAATTCCAATTTTTAAAAAAGGTGACAGATCCAACCCCAAAAACTATAGGTCAATTTCCCTACTCACAATATTTAGCAAAATATTTGAAAAAGTTGTCTGCTCCAGGCTAACACAATATTTAGAAACCAATGCTCTCCTAACGAAATACCAGTTTGGTTTTCGTCCCAGGTCATCAACTGAGTGTGCCATTTACCAGCTCTCTAAAGAAATGTACAAGGTTTTAGACACAAAATCATACCAATTGACTGTCTTTTGTGATCTATCAAAAGCCTTTGACACCATACCCCATAATATTTTAATTAAAAAAATAGAGAATTACGGAATACGAGGCCCACCCCTTAACTGGTTTAAGAGTTATTTAAGTAACCGTAAACAATTTGTATTTTTTAATAACACTTGTTCAGAATACGGGAATATGAAGTATGGTGTCCCACAGGGTTCGGTACTTGGTCCGGTGTTGTTTAATCTGTTTATTAATGATATTATAAATTCAAGCACTAAAATAAAATTTCTACTTAATGCCGATGATTCCAATATTTATCTACAGGGTAATAATATTCTCGAATTATCAAATCAAATGAATGAAGAAATTAGCAAAGTTTCTAATTGGATTAAATCAAACAGTTTAACGCTCAATCTTGGTAAAACTCATTATTTAGTGACTCATTTTAGCTCGAATCAAATTCCCAACATTGTCATTAAAATCGATGAACACATTATTGAGCAGGTTAAGGAAGCTAAATTTCTTGGTGTTACCATCGACAGCACAATGACCTGGAAAACACACATATATGACATAAAATTGAAAATATCTAAAATTACTGGAATAGTTTATAAAACAAGAGATTCGTTCAACATCAATTCACTAAAACAAATGTATTTAGCTTTAATTTATCCTCATATTATTTATTGTGCTACTATCTGGGGAGGAGCCAATAAAACTTATTTAGACGCCATATTTCTAGGTCAGAAAAAGATATTACGAATTATTACCTATCAATCATATAACGCTCACACTGGACCTATATATAAAGATCTTGGTTTATTGAAATTAAATTATATTCTTTTTTCACAAGCAGTCCGTTTTGTATATAAAGATCTAAATCAACAATTACTTATGGATGGCAATTTTGACTTAATGACACACAATTTTAACACACGAGGAGTCGAGGAGTCATTACGACTACCTTACTATAGAACAACACATGGACAACGTAGCCTACATTACAGGGGACCGAAATTGTGGAAACCGTTGAACGAATCTGTTAGACACGCCGAATCTTTATTTGCATTTAAAACTAAAATGAAACAAAGCTTCCTTAACACACAAAGAGCGGGTGGTAGGGTATTTTACACTGTGCCACCCAGCGTTTTTTTTTTACCCTAAATTGGGTTGTTTCCATGCTCATTTTCATGCATAAACAAGACCCACAGCGTAAAACAAGTATCTATCTCTGAAAGGGCGTAAACAGAGCTTTCCAAAGACACCCAAACCATCCTTGTACGACCACTGGTTCTCTTGCAACGATCGTGCAACACGAGTGCAAAAAACCTAAAATAAGGTAATTTCCTTACATAATTCTCTGTGTAGCGAGTGAGAGAGGGGGGAGGAAGGTGGTATACAGTTCAGTACGTCCACAGTGGTCGTGGGGAGTGGTCATAAGGTTACTACGCTCGCCCCACTGCTCAGCTCTCTCTCTCAGCAACATTACGTGCTGAAAATGACACTCGACATATGTGGTGCACCGCCACATAGTCCAAATTTATTTAACTCGACAGATGTCGTGCGCCGTTGGTTAAGGGTTAATCAATACTAGTACTTAATTGCTGTCTCTGCAAGCAAAAATGTTGTTGTTGTTGTTGTTCCCTAAGCTGCCTGGCCGAACAGCCCCGAGTCCCTGAGGAAGGCCATGGCCACGATCGGGCTTTCCCACAGAGCTCTCATTGAGTGTAGATTGTGTTGTTGGCGTAAGTGGTTGTGTGAAATGCAGTCTTCTATGATGTGTTTAATGGTATGGGGTGCTGTGTTACATCCCGGGCAGGCGTCGACAACGGAGTCATCCAGTCTCTTCTGATAGCTCAGGAGAGCTGGATGGTGTCCGCATCTCAGCCTGGCCAGGTGGACTCTGTCCTCGCGAGGGAGGGAGGATTCGGAAGGATGGATTTCGGGAGGTCGTGCATGCAGCTGCGTGTTGTCTGTGAGTGAGTGGATGGATCGGCGAGAAATATGAGTATGGATGTGCTTCTGGAAGTTGGTTCAGGGTGGGTAGGGAGGGAGAGAGGACAATAATTGTGTGTGATACCGTGTGCTGGGTGTTGTTTTGATATTTCTTGGTGTCTGTGGGTGTGATGCCATGTAGTTTAGTGGGTGGTCTTGGTTCGTGGAGGCTGCTGCCAGGAATTGAGTGCCTCTCATGTCCAGATGGTCTTTGACTTTGAGGATTTTGGTTTCTTGATGTAGGTGATCTGTGGGTGCAGTAGCTGTGCAGCCTGTAATGATCTTCAGGGCTTTGTTTTGAATAGTCTGTAAGGTCTTATGATGTGTTTCAGCTAGGTTAGAAGCCCAGGCTGGGCTTGCGTATTCCATCACTGATCTTATGTATTGTTTATATACTGTGGTGGTAGTTTCTTTGTTGTGTCCAAATTTTGTGTGAGCAAGTGACCTGAGGGTGTTAAGTCTGGGTGTCAGTTTCTTTTTAATGTTTGTGGTGTGCTGTTTGAATGTCATATGAGTATCATATGTTACTCCTAGGATTTTGGGTGTGTGTGTATGTGTTAGGGGTGTGTTGTTTATGGTGAGTTGAGGGATGTATTCGTGTTCTCCTGTCCAGCTTGTGAGCAGGGTTGCGGTGGATTTGGCTGGGGCTAGATTAAGTCTGTTTGTATTGCACCAGCCATGTAGTGTGTTGAGATAGGGTTGAAGGAGATCTATTGCTCATGTCATCTTCATAGGAAGCTAAGTTTATTTGGGGCGTATTGGGTGTAGTTATATCGTGCATGTACAGATTGAAGAGTGCGGGCGATAGGACGGATCCTTGTGGGACTCCGTTTGGAAAGTTTCTGATTTTAGATGACTGACCGGCAAAAGATATGTGTGCACATCTGCCTGCTAGGAAGTTGGCCAGCCACCTTTTTGTGTTGTTGTGCATGTTTGTGTTGTAGATTTTGTTTGTTAGGTTGTGGCGGGGGATGGCATCGAAGGCTTTACTAATGTCGAGTGTGGCTAATAGTGATCTGTGTGGTAGTCTAGCTGAGTTGATGCCGTCAAAAGCTCTTTGTGTAAGGTCTGTGAGAAGAGTGTTTGTGGAGTGCAGTGGCCTAAAGCCATGTTGTGTTGGAGCTAGGAGTAGGTCGGGGGTAATTAGTTGTAATACTAGGCGTTCCATGACTTTGGAGGGGGAGCAAAGGAGTGTGATGGGGCGGTGCGAGGAGGGTTGCGTGGGGTCTTTGTTGGGTTTGGGGAATGTGATGATGATACCATGCTTCCAAATGTCTGGTATTGTGTTGTGTGAATAGCTGTAGTTTGATATGTTAGTGAGTGCTTGTATGCCTTGTGGTCCCAGGTGTCTGAGGTGTATGTTGCTTATGTTGTCTAGGCCACAGGCGGGTGAGTGCTTGAGATTGTTGATGATAATATTATGCTTTGTCTGGTGATTGGTGTAGGGTGTATAGTCAGGGTCTGTGGGGAATTGTCTCTTACGTCGGATGACACGTCGGTCGTCTTTGTGAGGTTTTAGGTGGCTGACATGTGAGAAGTGATTGATGAGAGTGTTTTCTTGTTGTTTACATGAAGGAGTAGAGTCTGTTGTTGTGATTGCAGCATGTGATTGTGTTGTGTTCCTGTTGGAAAGTGTGATGCTGTTTAGTGTTTTGTAGAGTTTTTTGGGGTTTGTTTTGTGATCAAGTGTGTGTAGGAAGTTATTCCAATTTAGTTTTTGTTGTTCTTGTATTTTGTTGTTAGTTTGGGTGTTGAGTGCTTGAATTTGTTGTGTGATGTCTTGTGTGTGGAGTGCTGGGGAGTGTTTCAGTATGTCGCGTTGTCTGATGAGGTTTTGAATTTCTGGTGTGAAGTTGGGGTTGTGTCTTTTTCTGTTACCTCTTGGAATGTGTTTCTTGTCAGCGTTTTGGATAGTTTTATTGAGTATGTGTACAGCATTGTTGATGTTAGTGATGGGTGTACTGTTTAGAGTTGTGAAGTGTTGTTCTGTCTCATTTGTGAATGCTTCCCAGTTAGCTCTTTTATAATTGGTGTATGTGTGTTTGTGGCTAGCTGGGATGAGTCTGGTTTTGGTGGTGATAATGATCGGGAGGTGGTCAGAGCCTAAGGTTCTGACCACCCTCCAGGATGTTGTGGAGGCGAGTTCTGGGGAGCAAAAGGTGATGTCTGGAGATGATGGGTTATAGAGGGCTTGGTGAGGAATATGGGTATGTTGATGGATGTCGTTAAGGATGATGAGGTTATCTGTTTGGTTTTGTAGTACCAGCCCTCTGTCTGTGTCGGGTTTGTCGACAAACCAGGCCGACGTCTTGGCATTGAAGTCACCACCCAGGATGATGTGTGGGGTGTTTGTGATGTGTTGTAAGTGTTGTCTGTTTTCATTTGGTACTGTATGGGATGTTTGGGGAGGGATGTATGTGATTATGATGGTTATGTTGGAGTTGTTGCCAGTGCGTATTTTAATTGATTGTATTTCTGTTGTGTTATCATTTGGGGGGAGGAGGGATTTGGTTTGTACACTGGTTACTATGTATGATATTTCTTTGTGTACCAGGGTGATGAGTCCACCGCCCCCGCCGACAGCCCGGTCTTGTCTGATGGTGGTGAAATTATGAAATGTGGGTTTTTTTTGTTGTTGTGCGGAGTTTTGTTTCTTGTAAGATGGCAATGTGTATGTTGTGTTGTTTGATGAAGTGTGAGAGTTTGTGTTTCTTTGTGTTGATGCCATCTATGTTCAATTGGAGAATATTAATGTTATGTGCACGATGTATGTTGGGTGCTGCTGCACGAGGATGGGGTGGGGGTGGGGGTGAGGGAGGGGCTGGGGGTTGGGATGGGTGAGGTGGGGGTGGGGATTGGGGAGCAGGAGATGGGGGTTGGAATGGATTAGGATGGGATGTGGTGTGTTGAGTTGAGGATGTGGATGGTATGGGAAGGTTAGGTGGGTTAGGGAGGAGAGGTGGACGGGTTTTAGGGGGGGAGTGGATGATATGGGAAGGCTAGGTGGGTTGGGGAGGAGAGGTGGATGGGTTTTAGGCGAGGGATTTGACTGGGAGAGGGAGGGGCATGAGGAACAGGTCCAGGTGTTCGTGTAGTGTTTCTTGGAGGCAAGTGTTGTACAGGTGAAGTGGGTCCAGTTCCTGCATGAATTGCAGAGAACTGAACCCTTAGTGTGGCGACTCGAAGTGATGGGTTTTGAGCAAGTTGGACATATGTATGTGTACTTGGGTCCTGGGTTGCTCTCAATGTCTCCGGCTAGAAGAAGTCTTCAAGAAATGACAGCCAGAGAGTCATTTCTCGGTGTAGGAAAAACTGTGTGATGTGTGTGTGTGGTGTGAGAGGTGTTGAAATTCCCGGCGCGACCGAAGCCGCTCCAAGGACCCGAGCCCCCAGAGAGCGGGCAGGGGATGGTTGTGACGGTTTGGCTCCCGAAACTGCTCCCCGCGGCCGGCATCCGGTTGTCCTCCACTGGTCGTTGATCTTGTCTCCGGCCGTGGAGGGTCGGCAGCCATCCGCGGTTGGCAGCTCCGGGAGGTGGTCCTACAGCGTAGACGCCGCCACATCAGGAGAGAGGGGGAAGGAAGGTGGTATACATTTCAGTACGTCCACGGTGGTCGTGGGGAGCGGTCATAAGGTTACTACGCTCGTCCCACTGCTCAGCTCTCTCTCTCAGCAACATTACGTGCTGAAAATGGCACTCGACATATGTGGTGCACCGCCACAGAGTCCAAATTTATTTTACTCGACAGATGCCGTGCGCCGTTGGTTAAGGGTTAATCAATACTAGTACTTAATTTCTGTCTCTGCAAGCAAAAATGTTGTTTATATGTATACTTACCTTATCTTTAATATATTTTAGCATACTGAGTAGGTCACATATCAATTGTATAATTTAGTAAGAACCACTACAAATTATTATAGCTTGAAAATTGTTTATTACATCTAATATTTGTTAAGCAACTATGTGCTGTTTAGCTTCATATATTTTATTATGCCTATATAGATAGCTAACATGAACTACTTTTTAGCTAGCTGCATTTGCCACATTAATTACTATATGTATCATCATTCTTATTGTATATGTAGCTTTTGGCAATAACAAAATATCAATCAAATCAATCTCTCTTCTCCTTTCGTTTTGGGGAATGACTTATTTATCCCAACTGGGCTTCGACCTTCCTCCTCAGGGTATCTCTGTTCATTTCGTTTTCGGGGTATTTTACTTTTGTATAGTACTGTAGGTTTTCAAGATTATCTGCGAACAATAATATAATCGTTATCCAATATTTTCTAAGGGGCAATTCATAGTACACAATAGATTATTAATGAAGCAATTAACCCATTCAGTACCAGGGACGTCCTTTTCACTATATTCTGGTAACTATTAGGCGATTTTATTCAGCTTAGGAAGAACGTCCACTAATTAAAAAGCTACATACTATCTCGATCAATCCTTTTAGCTGCCATCTATCCTTCCTAAGTATCTGAAAATTGTATACATTTAAACACCCAAAATAATCATAACCGCCATATCCATTCAACAACGAAAAAGGAAAGGACCAGAAGGAGGGGAAACTAATATAACGAGACAAGAAGGCACACACACCAAGGAAAACGAAGCAAATTCAACGAAGGAGAAACTAAACCAAAACTAACAAAGACGAAGGAAAAAGATACAAAGACCAGAAGAACGAAGAGCCCAATAACACCGGCACTCAACAATTACACAACAGGGAAGAGCGACAACAAAAACAAGGCGCAGAAGACCAACACAGAGAAAAGAAAGTTCACCTGCACCACGGAAAACACACGTGGCATCAAAACCACGGAAGGACATCAATACAACAGCAAAACCATCAACACATGGCCACCCAGAATCTACCTGTATACCACTACACCATACCAGACGAGATGCCAGGATTGCCACCATAAATCCTGCTATACCAACCACGCCAGGCAAGACAATTCCAGTCCCCAACAATAACCACGAAGCTAATAAGAAGAAAATAGTGTACAGTCAGAGGCACAAGGACCAACACAGGTACCCCACCAAGGAGCAGTTGCACCGTTCTTCCACACAGAGGCCTACTCACCTGCCCGCAAACTTCTAGGGGGTCTACCTAATCCCCCCAGAATACGCCCCCTGTACTTATGACCTTCTGACCTCTGCACACTTGACCTGGGACATCTCAGCCGAAGACGTCACTACCCCGACGAAACCCATGGAAAAGTAAACAATTCTGGGGCTTGATAAACTGTCATGTTAGCAACCAAGTCCTAAAATTACCCTCCCATTCATGTAAAGAATTGAAGCCATGGTGAATATCTTTCGAGGTCTGAGGAGTTATTTTACCCATTGAGGAATTACTATTATCACATGCCATGGTATAGTGCTTAACCCTCAAGCCACGGCGCCCGACATATGTCGGGCGAGAGAAGAGTGGCCTATCCCGCGGTGCCCGATAATAGTCGGGCGGGATTTTGAGCACATTATCGGCTCTGAGAGTCCACGCGTTGGGAGGACGAGAGGCGGGCTCTAACTGTTCGGCATGACCACAGAGCCACGACTGAGCTCCCCACCACAACATTCCACGGCCTCGTGAGACCAGGAACAAACTGGGGAAATTACGTTATTTTAGGGTTTTTCACCTCTCGTTGCGCGATCGCTACAGGATAACCCGTGGTCGTACAAGGATAATTTAGGTGTCATTGGAAAGCTCTATTATCGCCCTTTCACGGATACATAATTGTATTACGCTCTGGCTCTTGTGTATGCATGAAAAAGAGCATGGAATGAAGCTCGTTTAAGGTAAATATTGCCTGCCAAGCAGGTAGTAGAAGTTACAAACATCCCCGTCGGTAAGGGGTTAATAATAAGATCCCTAATAGGCTGCACCTTTGGTATTAGAAGCATAACCGCAAGGACATGTCCTCACCTTAATTCTTTTGCCAAAACTGCACTCTACAACTATAGAAAGATACTTGCCATGGTAAAGTCCTTCTAATAGTTCGGGCTTTGTGAGACGTCTAAATAACGGCACTCTACAGATAGAAGTCCATACTGTAATTGTCCAACTCCATGGTCAAGGACATTTACAGTAAAAAGGTCTAAACACAGAATATCGTATAAATACGATAGGCTATGACTCTTTTGTGAACCCGTATGTCTCTGTGACGTCACGTTCGTTCCCACTGCACAGCGTAGGACGAGTAGATCGTATATTATAAGATTGTAAGTAAGTTAGGATTGTAAAGGCCTAATATGCTATTAAGCAATATTGACATGGTCTTATGTAGTATATATGAATTTATCGTAAATATTAATATCATTTATCGTATAGAGCAACCTAGATGCGGTACGATAATTTGGGCTCCTGGCGTTTGCCAAGGCAGCAAGGTGTGCCTCTGAGGAAGACAGCTCAGAGCCTCCACGAACACCATCCAGTTAACATCTAATTTCCGCCTTCAGTTGATCGAGCTATTGTGCCTCTGATCACGATACACTGACAGCAATACATACAGCTACACCATCACGACGCTCTCATCGACGCCATGACTGATTGACAGATAAGCATAGTATTCATGTCCATTCCCATATAATCATTTATTCTTTCTTTCGCTTGACTCGAGTCTCAGGACCGAAGTCTCGTTTCCCATTGTCCACCATATTGGGTAAAACGTTCTCCCTTACCTCATTGCCACGTGGAACTATTGGTGAGTTAATTCCTGGCTAGTATTAACCCTTATAACCTTACCCTATATATATATAATTTATTATGTGAGACCTTTGGATATAAATTAGCTTTGTTTCAGATTGAATTCAATTTAGATATGGAGAAGATTTAATTTAGATTGATTTGATTTGATTCATTATAGCTTAGAAATATTTAACTTCCATTGATAGTTTACCACATAGGTGCCCAGACCCGGGAATTAGCTACCAGTAAGGGATTTTATTGGGCAATGAGAAGGGCAGTAGCCCAGGGATGCAGGAGCAAGGACCCCGGAGGGGTGGGGCTTGGTTATATTCCTGTACCTCCGGCGCCAGTACCTCAGAAAATAGCGGTTGTGGGGCATTCGTATGCCACTAGGTTAAGGGCAGCCGACCAAGGTACTGTGTGTTATCGGGCGTCGAAGGGGGATAGAGAGTTTCAGCTGTCCTATTTCGGGGTGCCTGGAGCCACTGTTGACACCCTGAAAGCCTCCCCACAGTGGAGGCAGGTGGTCCGTTTTAGGCCACACATGATATTCCTGTTCCTGGGTGGCAACGATATCCGCCCCAATACCGTGCCCCGCGAGTTAGGCAACGCCATCAAAGAGGTGGCGCTGGATCTGGAGCGTGAGTCCGGGGGGAGCTGCAAGATTGTAGCGATAGAGAGCCGGACTAGGGTCCGAGGCTTGTCAGCGGAGGAATATCACGCTATTAAAAACTCTGTCAACCGCACCCTGAGGTGTCGGCTGGTAGAGACGTGGCACTGCTTTGTCTCGATCACCCTCAGCACCCGGGACCTCGACCAGGATGGCGTCCACCTCGATTTAGATACTAATCAATTCCTATATAATAACATTGTAGGGCTAACAAAGCGTTGGTTGGAGAGGGACGCCGGGGTGATATCGTTGCGCCTGCCTAAGTCTTGCATCCCACCCATCATCTTCCCCCAATCATTTTCTTTTTCATTTCAGACTTCTTGTGACTCATGACTTGACCTAAAAAAAAATCTTGTTCAATATGACCCTTTAGTAGGTGTTGCTATTTTGTGTGCTATTTTTTCTCCATAACATAGAAGTCTGCCGGTCGGCGTCTCTTAACTAGGCTACCATTTTGCCCTTGTTTTTGTAATATTTAGGTAAATAGCCTACAGGCTTACATGCAAAATGAGTAAACAGGAAGAGACACCGTCTAGTGGGGTGCTGAGCAAAGCCCCTAAAATCCAGAGGGTGGGACTTCGGGGAGTATTAAATAGGCTAATTGTAGATGTCAACACTTTCATCACTACTGCTAACCTCGAGGAACTAGAAGCTAGATTAGACGATTTCCAGGCTACCCACGGTCGTATTATGGCTCCGAGTGAGGTGATTGTGGCAGGCATGACAGAGGAGGAAGAGATAGTTACAGAGTGTGATAATCGCACCCTCTATGATAAACCTGTCTTTAGAGCGAAGCACATAATTATTACAGCGTGCTATCGCAAGTAAGAAGGGAGGCGAGAACGAGACCCATAGAAGGGTTGACCCAAAACACACTGTGCACCTCTCAAAGCTCAATCTTCCTACATTTGGGGCAAATTGACTGAGTGGTTAGCTTTTTGGGATGTATTTCGGTCTACAGTTCATGAATCTTCTTTAGATAATGTCCGTAAGTTTCACTACCTGAAAGGACAAATGGAAGGAGAGGCTTTACATTTGATAGAGGGTTTTGCAGTAGTTTGTGATAGCTATTTGGAGGCAGTACAATTATTGAAGTCCACACACGGGGATCAAGAGCAGTTGAAGATGGCTCATGTCGTTGCCTTGTTAAAGCTCGCAGAACCACAGTATAAGGTTGAGGAGTTAAGCAAATTTTAGGGCAGATATGGAGTGCCAAACTCGATCGCTAGACACCCTAGGGCTCACCACACAGGAAATGATAGTCATTATCTTACGTCAGAAGCTTCCTATGGCAATACTTGACAAGGTTAGATCATTTGATCTTGGGGAGTTCAAAACCCAGTTCAGTAAAGAAATCAATAATCTACAGTTGAACAAAGGAAGAATGTATGTGTCGGGAGGGAGTGAGAATATGGAGAAGATAGGAACTGTAAGCATGACAGTGGGGACTAAAGAAAAGAACGAGGGTACATAATTATAAGAAACCTACTCAGATTCTATGCAAGCTATTTAACAACAAACATAAATGGAGTTTCTGTGTAAAATACCCAACAAATGAGACAAAACTAGCACAGGCAAAGAGGTTGAAGCTATGTATAGGTTGTCTAAGTAAAGAACATGGTAAGCAGGGACAATGTACTGCTACATACTTAAGGCCCTGTCGACACTGCAAAGGACATCACTTTGATGAGTTGCGTCCTACAACAGATAAAGTCAAAGACATCAAACCAGAGGGTACTACGACTTTGACACTAGGTAGCACGCAAGACACCACTATATTGCCCACAATACAGAGTCCCATGGAAGGTAATGACAGTAACAAAGTTGGTCGGGTACTTCTAGATCAAGAGTCTCAACGTTCCTTTATAAAGAGGTCCGTATTAGTGGGACTGAAGCACCGAATCATAGGGGCTGAGACTCTTCGATTGCAGGGCTTCACAGGGGTTACTGACAAACAAGACTACGAGATAGCGGAGATTTCATATTTCTACCGTAAAAACCGGTACTTTATGACATGTATCGTAGTAGACACCCTACCAGAATATGTATCTGTAGGAGTGAAGAAAGTGGAACACGCATTACGTAGCAAAGGGGTTAACTTGTCAGATCCCATGGGAGATCAGAGTGAGGTGCATGTTCTACTTGGTGTGGATCATTATTATGATGTAGTATACCCTGGATTTAAAAAGATGTGTGGTGTAATTTTAATCCCCACTAAATTTGGATATTGCATGAGCGGAAAAGTGCATACTACACAGTCAAATATCCTGGTCGACACGGTTTCGATTTTAAGAGTGAATGTAACCGCGGCAGAGGAGTTGGGAAGGGAGGATTCCCAACCTAGTGACCCTAAATCAACTGCCGAGTTCGACCTGGAAAGACTGTGGAGATTGGATCACATAGGCATTAATCCTATGGAGACTGATTATGACTCGGAAGTTGCGCTGAAAAGGTTTGATGAGTCTGTGAGCTACTTACTGTGCCTCAGAAAAGCAATATAAAGTTAGTTTACCCTGGAAGAACAGTGAGATTAGCCTGCCTACCAACTATGGTTTGGCATTAGGCGCTTGCGCGCATTACAGCGTAAATTGTCTAATAAACCGAGCACGCGCCAGGCGTATGATGATGTATTTCGGAGTTATGAAGGTAGGGGCTTTATTGAGAGAGTTGATGTAAAGGAACCGAGTAAGAAGGGTAGGGTTCACTATCTGACCCATCATGGGGTGAGAAAAGACAGCGTCACCACACCAATACGGGTGGTGTATGACTGCTCTGCCCACTAAGGTCAACAACCCAGTCTAAATGACTGCCTGCTGACAGGTCCGTCCATGGTGTCGGACCTGTCCCAACATCTATTGCGGTTTAGGCTGGGGAAGTATGCATATACTAGTGACATCGAGAAAGAATTCTTGATGGTCAAGCTAAAAGAGGAAGATAGAGATGTTACCCGCTTTCTTTGATTCAGCGACATTAGCGACTCTGAAAGTCCGGTCATAATCTACCGTTTTCGGGTTGTACTCTTTGGGGCAACATGTTCACAGTTTTTGTTAAATGCCACAATAAAAAAACATCTAGCAGATACTCTTGAGGTCACAAGTAAACTATCTCGCGGATTATATATAGACAATTTGCAGGGTTCTAGCGATAGTCAGGATGATTTGTTACATACATACTGGCAATCACGCAGATTGTTTACAGATGCACATCTATTTCTCCGCGAGTGGGTTACTAATAGTGAAGATCTTCAGAGTTTGATACAGATGGATGGTACGGCATCTCATAACCAGGAAAAGTCCAGAAATTTGGGGATGATCTGGCAACTTAAACATGACATACTAACTTTTCAAACAAGATCTTTTGCTCAGCAGACGGGAGCGCACACAAAAAGAAGTCTGTTGAGCAAAGTTGCGCAATTATTTTATCCTTTGGGTCTAGCATTACACGTTACCATAAGAGCTAGGATTCTAATGCAGGAAGTTTGGAGGCGTAAAATAGGATGGGATGACAATTTGCCCGAGGACCTGAATGGCCAAGGGACATTGTTGTTGAAGGAGTATTACATCCCATGTACTAAACCTCTACCTCGTAAAGTGGCGGCGTTCGGTGACGTTACGTTACACACGTTTTGCGATGCTTGCGCCACGGCATACGGGGTAGCCATATATGTCGTTACTTCATTTGGGGCACATTTAGTTACAGCCCGGGCCAAGGTAGACCCGGTTAAAAAGGTAACTATCCCTAAAATGGAATTGACTGCCATGCTGCTATTAGCACGTCTGGTGCAACATGTACGCGCGGCATACGAGAGCGAGTTAAATATTGAAATAGTTCACGTATGGTGCGATAGTCAAGTCGCACTCAACTGGATACATAGCAAGAAGTCTCTGCCAGTTTATGTGCGGAATAGGGTAGATGAGATTAGAGCCCTTTTGCCAGACGTTGCTTATCATTATGTAACTACAAAAGACAACCCTATTGATCTCATAACTAGGGGTATAATGGCTAGCCAGTTAGTGAAGTCCGAATTGTGGTGGCATGGTCCAAAGTGGCTGCTCCATGAAAGTGAATGGACGATTTGGCATGCTGTTAGTGAGGGACTTCTGCCACTGGAAACAGTGGCAGTTACAGCCCAACCAAATGGGCCACCGAGTCCAGTAATAGAAAGGGCAAGATTCGGTGACTATAATATATTAGTCAGAGTTGTAGCTTGGGTGTTGAGATATGTATTCAATATCAAGCTTAAAGTAACGGGCCAGCTCTGCAACAGGGGTCACAACATTGATGCTCGTGAATATAAAGCAGCTGAATTAACTTTGATCAAGTGGGTTCAAGCAGAAACCTTTTCCGATGAATTAGAATCTTTGCAAAGCTCAAATAAGACATAATGCCTAATTTAGTGCGTCAACTAAGGTTGCACCTAGATAATGACCTCATCAGGTGTGAGGGTCGATTGAAGTGGTCGGGTGTAACGGACGTCACAAACCGTCCTATACTTATGCCAACAAGACATCACGTTACTGATCTATTGATCATACGTGCACATAGGGAAGTAAAGCACTACGGGGTATGTCATATTATGTCAAATTTGCATCTCACATGGTGGATACCCAGAGTTCGACAAGTAGCTCAACGCGTAGTAAGAAAGTGTGTAATATGCCAGAGACTAAAGGGCAAACCATATGCAACCGGACCAGCTCCACCTCTACCTGAATGCCGTGTAAAGCACATAGAGCCTTTCCAAGCTGTAGGGTTAGATTTCACAGGGGCATTGAAGACGAGAGAGCATGAGGTTTATATATTATTGTTTACCTGTACAACGTCTCGAGCGGTACACCTAGAACTATGTGATAATATGTCTAGCGAAGAATTTATGCTGGCGTTTAGACGGTTTTGTGCCCGTTGTTCATTCCCTCAACTCATTCTTAGCGACAATGCTCCCACTTATGTCCAAGCATCAAAATATCTAAAGGATATGAGCAGTGATCCTACAATCATCACTTTTTTCGGAGAGAGGAAGTGCGAATGGAGGTTCATCCCAGTTAAGGCACCTTGGTTTGGTGGAATGTGGGAACGGTGTGTCGGCATAGTAAAGTCAGGACTCAGAGCGGTAGTAGGGCGTGCTCTATTAAAGAAGAGTGAGTTGACGACAGTCCTCACATAGATAGAGGCAGTCGTGAATGATCGCCCACTCACATATGTGTACACCGACCTGCAAGAACCACTACCATTAACGCCAGCTCACTTGCTATATGGTAAACCATTGACTGCATTTCCATCTGATTTCCAATCCATAGTAGAGTTAGAGGATCCCTCATTGTACTCTGAGGCAGCGGTGACTAAGAGATACCAGTATATATCAAGGATAATCGAGGATTTTAGGAAACGGTGGATTAGTGAATATCTGCTAGCATTGAGGGAGAGGAGTGTTCCACCCTCTGGTAGACCGACGCCACCTACTGTAGGTGACGTAGTCTTAATCAAAGAAGATAGTCCTCGTTTATACTGGAAATTGGGCCGCGTGTTGGAGGTATACAAGGGGGAAGACTCTGTAGAGCGGGTGGCACTATTGAGGACGGCCACTGGAACTACTGTTCGTCCTATCGCACGTTTGTACGCTTTGGAGCTCGATTCTACTTTACAATCGGAGACTTTACCTGTTATTGCTGGGTCCGAGAATTCTCAAAGTAACGACTCACCTCTTACTGATGGTGATCAATCTCGGACCGGGACGCGTCCCAGACGCGCTGCTGCTGGCGCCGTCGACATGTGGCGTCAGAAGATAGCCTCTGGGCAACTTTAAGTTTAAGGTGGGGTTCAGGTACTTTTTTGTGGGGGGTGTGTATCGTATAAATACGATAGGCTATGACTCTTTTGTGAACCCGTATGTCTCTGTGACGTCACGGTCGTTCCCACTGCACGGCGTAGGATGAGTAGATCGTATATTATAAGATTGTAAGTAAGTTAAGATTGTAAAGGCCTAATATGCTATTAACCCGTAAACGGTGGTAAAGCTCATAAGAGGTTTTACTGGGCGACGGTGGCAAAGCTCTTAAGAGGGCGGGTTTTAAACACGCACCAAAACCGCGGGGTTTAACCCAGGCGGCTGAAAATTGGTGCGTGAGTAGTACTACATGGCACCTCTCGCCACCACCCCCACACATACCACAGTCTCGCGCGTACAGTCTGTTACGACTGGGGTTCAAATATATCAGGGCTCTTATTCATTGGACTAGTAATGGCATAAATGTTACAACGGAAAGCGCTAGCTCCAACCTCTGATGTATATTCCCAGTGAACAAAGAACACAAATACTCTACAGAGTTCTATATGCAATAATAGGCTATCAAACTCTCAATAAATGTGCGTCTACTCTAGGCTGAATGTTATGTGAAAACAGCCTATTACTACCTATAACCGAAGGTGCTTGGTTATGGTATGCAAAGTAAGGTGGTAAGAGAAGTTACAGCTTACGTTACTTTAATCAATAAATGTCAGGCACTCCTGCATGAAAGAAAGTGCACTAAAGTCCTTCAACACTAACAAGGAATCTTCTTTAACCCTTAAAAAGCGGCTCACCACTTAAGTCGAGTTAAATAAAGCTGGACTATGTGGCGGCGCTCGACATAGGTCGAGTGGCAATTTCAGCACGTAATGTGGCTGAGAGAGAGAGACAAGTGGTGGCAGGAGACTAGCGAGCGTATGACTACTCCAGACCACCGCGGCGAACCTACTGACACAAATCTCAGCTCCCTCCTCCCTCTCTCACTCGCTACATACTCAATTATGTACCGAAAGTACCGAATTACCTGCTTTTTGCACTCGCGTTGCACGGTTATTGCAAGAAAACTATCCATCATACAAGGATCGTTATGGTGTCATTCGAAAGCTCTGTTTATGCCCTTTCAGGGATAGATACTTGTTTTACGTTCTGGGTCTTATTTAGGCATGAAAATGATCACGTAAACAGCCCTATTTTGGCTAAAAACACCCCGCTGGGCGGTACACATAAATAAACCGCATAGGCCGCTCGTAAGGTGTTAAATGTTAGATGCTATAAAGATGCTCGTATCGGAAATGGAACCCAAAAAGGCAGGCAGCGGAACAATGCTCGTGCAGGCTATGCACACAAAAAGGCAGAATATATATAATGCCGTCGGAGCCAAGAATATCCTAAACACAACAACAATAATAATAATCGCCACGACAATGCAGTATTCCTATCAACAAAAAGAGCCTAAGTCGTTTGTGTCTCAATACATCAAACTAGGCTGCGAAATGCTTGTGTAATCATAAATGGGTATGCATAAAAAGAGTAATTAGGTTAATATACTTAATGTCTACTATGATTGATAAAGTCTAACTAGAGTCAATGATACGAGATACTGGTGCGCATGGCATGCTGCATAGCCTAGTGCAAATCTCAAGTCTGTGCGTCAAATATTACGTTATAATGAAGGGTAGCTCTCTTGAGAAACCTTAATACCGAAGTATTAAGCGTTCTCCTGGCGTACCTCAAAGACAAACAATCGAGACTAGAACAGTGCAGAATGGTATAGGCAAAAAACCCTCATTCGTGCATGCTCTACTCTCAATGGCACACAGACTAGAATTTACTCAATCAACTCTAGTTCTCAGGTATGTCGTGCCGCTTTTAACTGAAGCCAGCACTCATAGGAAACAATACCTATAATATCAGACTCCTAGTCTAGCATTATCTAATCCAGCAGAACACTAATAACTAAAGGAAGCAGTACTAAACAATATAAATGCCAACCAATGCTTCGTGATCCACTTATCTTAACAACTAACATACATAGGCTATATCAGACCTTAACACACAATACAACTGGCCAGCATGAAGCTGATTTTGCAGAGTTAACCAGAGGGGGTATAATATTAATAAAAGGTGGTGAAGGATATGGAAAATGAGAGAGATAGGCAGAGGAAAAGATTCTCAGGTACGGAGCGGGGACAGATAGCAAGGGAAAAAAGATGGGTGTGTTCTAGAATCCAGATCTGAGGGAGAGAGTGGCGAGGAACTGTATATATACTCGCACTAGCTCGAGCCGCGTGGGAAAACAGCGGTTACAAGTCATCTAACCACTAGCAAAGCTTACAGCATGGTAAGGGCCTCTCTCCACCAACCCCCGCGAGGCAGCCAGCCGTGACGTCATCGAGCGGGACAAAAAACACTGCGCGCCCCCTCTCACTCTGTTCTACTCCCTCTCTCTCTCCCAGATCCTATCATTACTAGTTAATGATAAAATATATACTTTACAATTAAATATATAAAGCCTTGACATGGGCGAAAACAAAGAGCTTTTCTGGACTGCCCATGACACGAGCTTTCATATGAAATAAAGCACACTCTAATACACAAACTGTAGCCCCATCCACTGCCCTGGCGATCCTAGCGAGTCACTGTAGGACAAGCCATGCTGTTCTAACGGAGTGGTTAACGTCACACCCCCCCCAAGATTTTTCTCAGAGGCCCCAAGGCTCACAAAAATCTCATGGTTAGAACCCATGCTATATCTCCACTTCCCATCACCCAGCGGCAGTAAAATATCTGGCACAGTTCTTCAACAAAACATTTTTCAAAATTATAACCCTCCCCAACACCATAGGTTAAATTATATGTAGTTATGCTCCTCAAGAGCGAGCTTCTCTAGCCCAGCATTTTGAGAGGAGTGCAACTCAGAATTACTGCTATAACATACTAAAAAAATTCAACTATCAAAGAAAGAGTTTTTATTTGATTTTTGTATGTTTATAATTTGTTTATTTCGGCTGCACTATAGGGGCAAGCCTAGTTTTGTCTTCTATACAAAACGCTCAACTCCTGCTTTACGACCCAATACGCTGGGCTACAACCGCGAGCCAACAAGCACCAAGCGCAAAATACTATTCAAACTAAAGCAGGAGGCTACCCGTGTGTCAATCTACCCAGGATCATATACCCTTGAACGACCATCTGCAACCACGTAGTCACAACCGGCAATATGGCGTATGTCCAGGTTATATACCAATAACCTTAGTGACCACCTGGTCAGCCTCATATTCCGATTGTGAAACTGGTCCAAGAACTTGAGAGGGTGATGATCTGGGTAAACTACAACGACCGGACCATAGGCTGGAACACAGACCTCGAAATGCCTCAGAGCAAGTACAACCGCCAGCAGCTCCTCCTTGACAACAGAGCAGCGCCCCTGGGCCGAATTGTACTTCTCCGAGCAGAAACTAACAGGATACTCCAGCCCATCATCGTCCTTTTCCACAAGGACGGCACCAGCCCCCACACCACTAGCCTCCGTTGCTAGTTGGAAAGGTAGGCTAAAGTCAGGGGCCCTGAGGATCGGGTGAGTGCACAACAGGTGTTTTACTTCCCTAAACACCTTCTCCCACTCAGGCGCCCATTTGAACTTCTTATCCTTCCAGTTATCCTCCACCTGAGCTTGACTGTCCCGTTCTCCTTCTCCACCTTGACTGCTAAACGTCATCACAGGCACAGTGAGAGGCTCAGGGGGGTGCCTCCTATACTCCTTCACGGGATTATCATGACATAACTGATTGCGCTTCCATCTGTCTGGAGTGGCTACCAAGTAAACCAGGTCCGATAGCTCCTCCACCACCCTATAAGGACCAGCGTACTTCGCGGATAAGGGGTGACCTACAAGGGGCAGTAGAATCAACACCTCCTGACCCACGTGAAACTCCCTGAGTTCAACCTTGAGGTCGTACCTGTCCTTCCTGAGGGCCTGAGAGCTAGTCAAATTACGGCCAGCCAACTCCAGACTGCGCAACATCCGTTCTCGACTGTTGAGGACACACTTGAGCATAGAACAAGGTTTTGCTGCGCCCTCCCATACTTCTTCAACCATATGGAGAGGCCCTCTGACACGGTGTCCAAAGACGAGCTCATTAGGGCTGAATCCCAAACTCTCCCCAGGTACCTCCCACACAGCAAACAAAACACATGGCAGGCCAAGATCCCAATCCCTCCCACTCTCAAAGCAACAACAACGAAGCACAGATTTCAAGGCTGAGTGCCATCGCTCTAACACACCCTGGCTCTCCGGATGATATGCAGATGACACAACCCCAACAATCCCATGCTGGGCATTGCTTGTACAAAGAGGCTAGAAGTGAAGTTGGGTCCCTGGACTGACTGAATCCCCTGCGGGTAACCATACCGGGAAAAATACACTAGCAAGATTCGGACCACCGTTTTCGCCGACCCATTTCTCATAGGGTACGCGTCAGGGTACCTTGTTGCTACATCTCCCGACTGTGCATCACTGTCCTCCTTCAACTCTTTCGTCTTTTTAAGCCCATCCTCTGCCCCTTCAGGAACAGTTACTGGGTCTTCTTCAGACTCGATATGTGGTCCTAATAATGAGTCCCCGAGAAGGTCCGTTGACACTAAACTCTCAACCGCATCAACTTTCAACCCCTTCTCGGTACCCTTCCTCCGCTGATCTAAAGATTGTTGACCAGAATGTGACTCCCTGGATGCAGAATCTCCGGTGACAACACACTCCATAGGCTGCCCCGGACACTTCCCAACCCACTCCTGCGCCTCCCTACTCACGTCGGCCGGCTTCTCGACAACGACTAAGGGTGGAGCCTCAGAAGTAGGCCCCGCAAAGTCGTTGCCAAGAAGGAGGTCGACGCCCCCAACAGGTAACTTCTCCACAATTCCTACATCCAGGTCACGAGTCACACCATCAACTTCCACCTTCATTCTTACAAGCGGGTATGACCTTGTCGCATTAACTCCCTGAACCACAACCACCCGCGCCGTATTGACAGGTTTACCAGTGAAATTTCTCAACAGTGTTTGCGATGCCCCAGTGTCACGCAAAATTCTCACCTCATGTCTTCTACCCCCCCACTCCACACAACCGAGTCCCCTGTGGTCACTAAAGGCATCACGGACAGGGAATAAGCCTTCCGGATCCTTCTGCACTGGCAGTGTATTTACCTCGGAAGAAATACCTCTAACAAACTCCGATGTCCTCTTGAACACTCCAATGCCGTGAGCAAAAGACACGGCTGCCGGAGGAGGTCGACTAAGGCACTCATTTGCCTTATGACCCTCCTGGTGGCACCTAAAACACATAAATTTCGGTTTCGGCTTATACTGTGATGTAAAAGGCCCCTGACTTTTCACATACGGTGTGGTGGTAGGTTTGGCTTCAGTTTTAGTTTCATTGCTCTTTGGTTTAAATGTGTCATTGCTACGGGGAGGGGGAGGATAACGGTCCCTAGCACTTGCATCGTACTTCTGTGAGGACCCGCAACCCCGAATCAACGACAGCCGTAGATCAGCCATTTCTGCTGCTTCTACTAGAGTTCTTGGGTTTTTCTCCTTCAAGTTCAAAGTTAGATCACCGCCCGTGCTCTTAAAGAACTGCTCCAACATCATTAACTGCTTAACTCCATCAAACGTTGTTACCTTCTCAGATCGGAGCCAGTTCCCCATAGCATCGGACAAGTCCCGGGCGTGTTCCAAAAAGGTGCTATCTCTTCCCTTAGTTACACCCCGGAATTTCAAACGGTACGTTTCTGGTTGCAGTTCGTAAGCCCTCAGGACAGCCTCCTTGAGATCCTCGTACACAATACATAACTCCAAAGGTAACGCATCGTAGGCTTTAAGACCCTTGCCTATTAATCTAGAGGATACAAGTGCTGCCCATTTATTCTCTGGCCACTGGTGTTCCTGGCACTTCTTCTCAAAGCGTGTGAAAAATTCTGTTACACCACTCTCATCAAACACCGGAACCAGTTTCAATAAGTGCGAGAGAGACTGCTCATGAACACGGTTACCAGCCCCAAGTCGCTGTCCCGTTGCCTCTACTCGCGACTTCTCTACATCCATGTCGGCACAGTACCTAGTCGACTCCAAATCAGCTTGGATTTTTGCTAGCTCTATGTGCTGGTGACTTTTTCTCTCTTCTATCTTGGCTAATTCTATTTGCTGCTGAAGCTTAGCTAATTCGAGCTGAAGCAATAATTCTGGAGTTAACCCTTGAGGAGGTGAAGGTGCTACAATGTTTGAAATCACCGGTGGTCCCCCCAGGGGCAACCCACCCTGCCAGTCACCACCCAACTGCGGAAGCGTACCCGGGGTCGGCAAACTACTGGGATGACTGGGAGTCGAGTGTAGGGGAAGCATGGCCGAAGGGCTCTGAGCACTCAACCCATCTCACTCACCAGTCACCCTGCCCAGTACACACGTTATCAAGTTATCCTTGGTCATGCTGCTAGTAACCGCATGACCGATAGCTGTGGCCAGGCATTTGAAGACCGTACCGATCCATACCCTCCAACCGCTCGGCAGTAACAGGCCATTGCAAAAATATCCTAGCATCCTCCTCACAGTTCACCCGATTAACCCTTTCATCATGCTGCTGTTCCTCAGTTTCGACATTACGTACTGTGTCTCCATTCTCCTCTGACCCGGTATAAGACATGATGCTCACAACAATTTTTTCACCACAATATTCAGAAAAGAAGTACCCCAAACTCTTATACCTCAATATACACACAAAAATTCTCGGAAATACTCAAGGGCTATACTATGTTGCAAATTTTTTTTATACTTGCTGATCCCCGCAAAATATTCTCCAAAACAACAAATGTTCCCTGCTAATAAATGTAGGTTCACCAAATCCTAGGTAAGGTCGCCATTGGTTACGACTGGGGTTCAAATATATCAGGGCTCTTATTCATTGGACTAGTAATGGCATAAATGTTACAACGGAAAGCGCTAGCTCCAACCTCTGATGTATATTCCCAGTGAACAAAGAACACAAATACTCTACAGAGTTCTATATGCAATAATAGGCTATCAAACTCTCAATAAATGTGCGTCTACTCTAGGCTTAATGTTATGTGAAAACAGCCTATTACTACCTATAACCGAAGGTGCTTGGTTATGGTATGCAAAGTAAGGTGGTAAGAGAAGTTACAGCTTACGTTACTTTAATCAATAAATGTCAGGCACTCCTGCATGAAAGAAAGTGCACTAAAGTCCTTCAACACTAACAAGGAATCTTCTTTAAATGTTAGATGCTATAAAGATGCTCGTATCGGAAATGGAACCCAAAAAGGCAGGCAGCGGAACAATGCTTGTGCAGGCTATGCACACAAAAAGGCAGAATATATATAATGCCGTCGGAGCCAAGAATATCCTAAACACAACAATAATAATAATCGCCACGACAATGCAGTATTCCTATCAACAAAAAGAGCCTAAGTCGTTTGTGTCTCAATACATCAAACTAGGCTGCGAAATGCTTGTGTAATCATAAATGGGTATGCATAAAAAGAGTAATTAGGTTAATATACTTAATGTCTACTATGATTGATAAAGTCTAGCTAGAGTCAATGATACGAGATACTGGTGCGCATGGCATGCTGCATAGCCTAGTGCAAATCTCAAGTCTGTGCGTCAAATATTACGATATAATGAAGGGTAGCTCTCTTGAGAAACCTTAATACCGAAGTATTAAGCGTTCTCCTGGCGGACCTCAAAGACAAACAATCGAGACTAGAACAGTGCAGAATGGTATAGGCAAAAAACCCTCATTCGTGCATGCTCTACTCTCAATGGCACACAGACTAGAATTTACTCAATCAACTCCAGTTCTCAGGTATGTCGTGCCGCTTTTAACTGAAGCCAGCACTCATAGGAAACAATACCTATAATATCAGACTCCTAGTCTAGCATTATCTAATCCAGCAGAACACTAATAACTAAAGGAAGCAGTACTAAACAATATAAATGCCAACCAATGCTTCGTGATCCACTTATCTTAACAACTAACATACATAGGCTATATCAGACCTTAACACACAATACAACTGGCCAGCATGAAGCTGATTTTGCAGAGTTAACCAGAGGGGGTATAATATTAATAAAAGGTGGTGAAGAATATGGAAAATGAGAGAGATAGGCAGAGGAAAAGATTCTCAGGTACGGAGCGGGGACAGATAGCAAGGGAAAAAAGATGGGTGTGTTCTAGAAACCAGAGGGAGAGAGTGGCGAGGAACTGTATATATACTCGCACTAGCTCGAGCCGCGTGGGAAAACAGCGGTTACAAGTCATCTAACCACTAGCAAAGCTTACATCATGGTAAGGGCCTCTCTCCACCAACCCCCGCGAGGCAGCCAGCCGTGACGTCATCGAGCGGGACAAAAAACACTGCGCGCCCCCTCTCACTCTGTTCTACTCCCTCTCTCTCTCCCAGATCCTATCATTTCTAGTTAATGATAAAACATATACTTTACAATTAAATATATAAAGCCTTGAC
The DNA here is from genome assembly GCA_032716605.1 of Paralithodes platypus. Taxonomy (NCBI): domain Eukaryota; kingdom Metazoa; phylum Arthropoda; class Malacostraca; order Decapoda; family Lithodidae; genus Paralithodes; species Paralithodes platypus. The sequence continues at coordinate 32,028,923 of CM064501.1, read as the reverse complement.
ATGGGTGAAAACAAAAAGCATTTCTGGACTGCCCATGACACAAGCTTTCATATGAAATAAAGCACACTCTAATACATAAACTGTAGCCCCATCCACTGCCCTGGCGATCCTAGCAAGTCACTGTAGGACAAGCCCTGCGGTTCTAACGGAGTGGTTAACGTCACAAGTCAGATACCGATATCTTACCATGGAGCCTACACGTCCCTCTCCCGTGCGCCCTTCTGACACGACCGGGCCACCTTCAGGTGGTGTCAGTGCCCGTGGAAGGCGGAGAGTGGCTGCCCAAAAGGCCTCCTACCACTACGATTACAGTAGTGACTCGGAGGAAGATGTTCGTACCCCCCAAAAAGCACGTAAAGCACGTAAAAGTGGTACGGTACGCGCCCAAAGATCACTGGCCTTTCCCGATGTCAGTGCACCTTCTACTGCTACCAGTACCACCTCTATCACCCACGCCGCCTCTACAGGAGGGCCTTCTGCATCGGGAGGAGGCCGCCCTAGGGATGCAGGACCTGCGGGGGCGACTGGACAGAAAGGGAAAGGGAAGGGGGTGGGCAAGAAAAGCAAGCCTGCCTCTACCACCATTCTGCCACCACTGGCCGTCCCTGCCCATGCCCCTGCCCCTGTCCCTGCCCCTGCAGCCACCGCCGCCTCTGCAACTGCCCCTGCCACTGCCCCTGTTGCCGCACGGAGAAAAGGGACGGGGGTGGGCAATAAAAGCAAGCCTGCCTCTACCACCATTGTGCCACCACTGGGCGCCCCTGCCCATGCCCCTGCCCCTGCAGCCGCCACCACCTCTGCAACTGCCCCTGCCACTGCCCCTGCCGCCGCACAGAGAAAAGGGATGGGGGTCGGCAAGAAAAGCAAGCCTGCCTCTACCACCATTGTGCCACCAAGGGCCGCACCTGCCCCTGTACCTGCTCCTGCAGCCGCCACCGCCCCTACCACTGCCCCTGCTCCTGCCCCTGCCGCCGCAGGGACAAAAAGGAAGGTGAAGGGGAAGGAAACACCGCCTGCCTCTACCCCCATCGTGCCACCACAGGCCGCCCCTACCACCGCCCCTGCAGCCGTCGCCGCCACAGCTGGCCCTTCCACCTCTGCTGGCCGTTCCGTCCCTGTCCACAGGACGCCTATGAGAGTACGGCAGAGGAATCCCCTGACGCCCTCGAAATATACCTCCCTGCTATTCGGTGCCGAAGGGGACGTTAGTGATGGGGATTTTGACGGCGATGAGAGGGATTTGGGCGTCGTGGACACTGATAGTGAGTCAGAGGCCGAGGTTGGGAACGAGGAAGGGCGTTCGTCGTCTGAGGAAGACGACAACGAAATCCTTTATCGGGACCACGACAGTGACATATCCGAAGGTGGCGCTGAGGATGATGATGACGACAACTTGCCCATGCATGATGCCAATGTTCATGCGATTGCATGGTCAGATGGGGCCGATTTTATACCTGACTTGCACCAGTTTGATGAAAATCAATCTGGTTCAACAGCAGATTGGCCCTGTGATGACAATGCAAGCGAGATGGATTTCTTCTTGGCATTCTTTGACTTGGAGATTATGATGTTCATTGTCGCCCGAACCAACGCCTACTTCAGGTGGGTGTGGGACAGGATGCACATGATATCTCCAAGGTCTAGAATACGAGCCTGGGTGGATACTACTACTAAAGAATTCATGACGTTCTTTGCCCTGTTGTTGCTCATGCCTCTTTGCAAGAAGCATGTGCTGCAACATTACTGAAAGCATGACCCACTCATCGCCACACCAATTTTCAACAAGTACATGACCCGTGACATATTTTCATTGCTGCTGAGATTCATTCACTTCTCAGACAATGACAATCCTAACAGGGATGACAGAATCTGGACAATTTGTGATGTTTTCACCATGTTGATGGCGAGGTACAAGAAATACTTCACCCCTTTCCACAACTTGGTGATTGATGAGTCGCTCGTGCTCTTCAAAGGTTGTCTTGTTTTCAAGCAGTATATCCCCTTGAAGAGGCACAGGTTTGGGATCAAGTTGTTCGTCTTGTGTGACTGTGAGATCGGCCTAGTACTTGACATGATCGTCTATACTGGAACTGATATAGACGTGCCAAGAGTCGCTGCCAATGACCCCTTGGGCTTGTCTGGGGCCATCGTGAAGAAAATTATGGAACCATACATGGGCAAGGGGCACACATTGTACACCGACAATTGGTATACTTCTCCTGCTCTCTGCCAGTATCTACATGACAACCAAACGGGGTCATGTGGGACTGTCAGAAGGACAAGAAAGTTTTATGCCGAAGTTCGTCGGTCGTGTAATGCCGCTAGAAAATCCATCATCCAGTGACACACCCTCGGAGGACGACCTCCGAAGAAGGCGACGAAGGGGACGAGGGAAATACAAGATGATGGAGAAGTCTGGCAAAGTGTTGGCCATCAAGTGGAAGGACAGACGTGATGTTCACCTGCTGTCAACTGTCCACACAGGTGCCCAGGTCGACTCAGGCAAAATCCACTACCGGACCAAGAAATCAATTGACCAGCCTGACATGGTGGTGGATTACACCAAGAATATGCGCCTTGTGGACAAGTCTGACTGCCAACTCGCAGGCGTTGAGTGTCTGAGAAAGACAGTCAAGGGGTACCACAAGCTCTTCCATCATCTTGTGGACATCACCATGCTCAACGCCTACAATATGTGGCTGGTAAAAAGGGAAATGGCCCCGAAGAAGAAGCTCAAGTTCCGGGAGTTTGTGTACAATGTGTCGTACCAACTCCTGCAGAAGTTCGGAGAGCCCACTAAAACTAAATTGGGTTGGCGTGGTGCCCATGCCCCCGCCCGTATACAGGTAGCACTGTCACGGCATTACCCAGTCCACACAGAGTTTGTTGGCAGTCGGCGAAAGCAGCTGGTGTGCTATGTCTGCTCCAACACCACCAGGAGGCCTAGGACAAAGCCCAGGGTCTCTACCCTGTGCCAGGAGTGCAAGGTTCCCCTTTGCCTCGGCGACTGCTACAGGGACTACCACACCCTGAAGCATTTCTGAGTGTCGCCGCCCTACCCTTAACTCATGCCCTACCTCACCTCACCTGACCTGACCTGACCTACCTAACCGCGCGCTTGTGTCACTCTCACTCATGATCTTCCTAAATCACTCTCTCATGCTCTCTTTAGCTAACTCTTTCCTAAGTCACTCTCGCTCAAGATATCTTTCCTAAATCACTCAATTTTATGATCTATTCCCTAAGTCACTCTCACTCATGATCTTCCTAAATCACTCTCTCATGCTCTCTTTAGCTAACTCTTTCCTAAGTCACTCTCGCTCAAGATATCTTTCCTAAATCACTCTCACTTTTATGATCTATTCCCTAAGTCACTCTCACTCATGATCTTCCTAAATCACTCTCTCATGCTCTCTTTAGCTAACTCTTTCCTAAGTCACTCTCGCTCAAGATATCTTTCGTAAGTTACTCTCACTTTTATGATCTATTCCCTAAGTCACTCTCACTCATGATCTCTTTACTGTGATACCAATTGCATTGTATATATATATATTTGGTAATTATATTTGTTATGTTCACTAGTTAGTTGTAATGTTTTCACTCACTACCTCAAGATAAATCTCCTGTGATAGTAATGTGCCCATATATGCTTGTATGTAATGTCAATAATAAATAATAATATTTTGCAAACTATGTTCCTATGTATGTATTTCCTATTTTATAATATAAAACAAAACAAAAATAAATAAATAAATAAATAAATAAATAAAAAAAGACAAAAAAGAAAATACAAACTCATGTAATTGTATTCTTGCAATATGAATTTTTTTATGAATATTTCATATTGCTTGAATACAATCACATGAGTTTGTAAACAAACAAAATTGCCAAAATTGTTCTAAACATCACAAAAGTCTCTCCATAACCCCTTACTGGACTCGAACCCACTGCCCTGACATTCCTCCCCATTGCCTCTCCGTGACCTTACCGACTGGTCCACCGCGGCTCATAGTCATGTAAAGGCAAAAATTGGTCTGTAGATTTGACCTGTCACCCGCGACCAAAAATAAAAGTGTTACGACCGGGGCTACGAATAAAACAAGGGCACTTAATGATTGGACTAGTAATAGGGCACTATGCAACAACGGTACGCTAGATCCAAACCCTCGAACTAATATGCCGGCGAACAAAACACCTATACCCTCCAGAGTTAATCTGCGATAACGGGGTATCCTTAACTGGGCATAAATGTACTCTACTTCAGGCTAAACCACACTGGTATAGCCTGAAAACACACAGGATGCATGTTACGTTAAAATGCATACAAAATAATTTATGGGAAGATCAATTAAATCACTGCAATATTTAATATAATAAAAAGATGCTTCAATACAGTTACTTTAAACAACAATAAACTCTTCACTCCTATCTGAAAGAAAGTGAAGTATAGTCCTACAGCATAGACCTGGAAACTAAGAATGTCTGATGCTCATAAGATGCTCGTATCTTAAACTATATAAAGGCAGGAGGCAGGACACCACACGTGTACAGCGAATACACAAAAAGATAGGAAATATAATGTTAACTGACACGAGAATACTATAAATGCGCAACGGTAGTAATGCTCGACACTAAAAGAAGTACTTCCTCATCAACGAAACAGCCTACTATGGTTGTGCGGCTCAGCAACAACCTAGACTAATAAATGCCGTGAATAATAATGTGCACATATCAAAGAGCTTATATTAAATACTAATAAGTGTCTACTCAATTAATAATGTCTAGGTAAGGAACTGGGGTTGAGCAAGACAGGCTCGTAGCCTAGCGAAATCCTTAAGACTGCATCCTTTAAGTTACGTTAATTGACTAGGGTGCTGTCTTGATAGATCCAGATCACAAGTATCTGGTTCTATCCTGGCGACCCTCCAAAGACAAGCAAAGAGACAGCAAAGTGAGGAACTGGTACAGGCCAAAACCCTCAGTCAACACAAATCTGCACTCGCAAAAGGACACAACCGAAAAGACACCACAGGCTACCACAGGACCGGTCGAAGTCGTGTAGGTATAAGCAAACCATACACACATCGATGACAACGACTACAGTTACCTTATCCCAGTCTAGAATTAAATAAAAAAGCAGAGACACTAAATCAATAATGGAGACATACAGAGTTCATAACCTATACTAACTAAGAACCCTCAAACCTATTCTAAGTACATGTAAATATCTCAGAGGACGGCGCATGCAATACAATGGGCCGGCTATGGAAACCGTATGCAGAACCCAAGGGGATAAGTAATTGAATAAACACAAGAAGTAATGGAAAAGAAGAAGTTCAGAGAGAGAAACAGTTCTAAAGGTGGTGATCGGGGGAGAGTAAGCAAGGGATGTTAGATGCATGCACGCCTAGCCTGTCCTGAGGAGGACAGCTCCTGGGAACCCTCATGTACACAGGAGCCCACAAAGACGCGGTGGTCGGCCAATCACGGGCCGAGACGTCACAAGGCAGCAGGTGTCACGTGACACAGCCAGACACGCCGGCCAATCAAGGGCATGGGAAAGCCCGCGCGCGAGCGGGAAAACTCCTCCGAGCGAGGGAGGCAGCACATACAAACACACGCACACACTACCACCACACTGCCTACATCGCTCTTTCTCCTTAACTTTACACAATGCATCTTATATTCTATTAATGATATAAAACACTTCCCGTTGTCACAGACGAAAACAAAGACCACCACTGGACTGTCTGTGACAATACGAGTACTAGGAAAGAAAGAACAACATTCTCTGATAACTGTAGCCCATTCGATGTCCCTGGAGAACGCTAGTGGCTAACGAGAGGCGATTCTGCCAATACTGGTAGACGTCACAAAATTAATACATCAATATACTATAGTATATCAATGAATATTTTGTTCACTACCTGGGAGATAACATAATGTCCCTATACAAATATATTTATTGAAATATCAAAAGGACCGTCACATTATATTACGTGCATATACTCGTAGATCAATGAAATTATCTGTCATTTACGCAAAGTAACATGTAAATTACCACTCTACGATATAGTTATATTATAAATAAATGAATTTCTGCAATAGGTCGGTGTTTGTGTCGAAAGGTCCAAGCAGTTTATCTTGTGTAAACCGATACCAGTCTATTTCGGGCACACTGTTTATTGAGGCAAACCCCCTAAATTTGTAGTCTTCACTCCCCCCTCCCACAAACCTACACTGATTTCGTTCTATTTATACTGTCTACGGCCAAATAATGGGTGGCCACTCTTCACATGGGACTACTGCAGTGTCTGCATGCTATATGAAAGCATGACAGTGATCAATACGTACACTATACAGGATGTTCCAGTAATGCTTTTCATAAATTATATGGTGGACTCATCAGACAAAAATAAGAATTAATTACTCTATGAACACGAGGTTGAGTATTTATAATAACGGAGTTATTACATGATTTAAGTTAACGATAGATACAATGCCATTCAGTCCAAGGGGTAATGTTGCCATTTTAGTGGATTATATCCATTTGGCATTCACTATCGCTTGCTAGCCTCAAGATAGTGAGCAGTAGCGATTTGACTTTTCGGTAGAAAAATATGTCTGGCTTCGCCGGATTTGATTTTCCTGCCGAAAACATCAGCTCGCTACCGCTCGCTAGCCTGAAGAGAGAACGCCGATTGGATACAAACGGCTAGAACTATCTTGAGGCTAGCAAGCGATAGCGAAGGCCAAATGGATATAATCCACTAAAATGGCAACATTACCCCTTGGACTGAATGGCATTGTATCTATCGTTAACTTAAATCATGTAATAACTCCGTTATAATAAATACTCAACCTCATGTTCATAGAGTAATGTATTCTTATTTTTGTCTAATGAGTCCACCATATAATTTATGAAAAGCATTACTGGAACACCTTGTATAGCAATTTCTTCCATCAACCCGCCTCCCTCCCTCCTCCACCTACCCCTGCATCACACCCCCAACACCCCACACGTGCATCTTTTTACCCTCGGGTGACTGTCATGTGATCCCTCCCTCCCTCCCTCCCTACATTCACTCACTAGGTCACGTAAAATGTCAGCCTATATATCGTATATATTGTGTATGTGCGTCTTATTTCTTGCTATATGACATGTAGATAGGTCGCCTATATATGTACATGTACATTATATATCATGAACATGCCCACAGTACGATATATAAGCGATATTTAGCTCATCCCACCCCCACCCTCCACCTTCCCTCCCACCCCCTCACCCATGCTGCACCCGAAACCAGAATAAATATATATATATTTTTTTCTATGTGATTGAGGGAGGCAAAAGGCATAACTGCCTATAGCGAGTGCCTCCCCCATAGTTGAAAGAGTGACAGGGCCAAAATCAAGGGACGTTCGAGCCAAAATGCCTGGACACACGGAGTTTGAAGCAATTTAAGTCATAGGAAGAGGGAAAGACTGATTCTGGGAGAGAGTTCCAGAGCTCAGATGTTGAGTAGAAGAAAGTTTGAGAGTAACGTTTCACTCTTGGGTTGGAGAGTTGCACAGAGTAGGGGTGGGATTGAGTTGCAAGACGGGTACCACGTGCCCTACGTAAAGGAGGTGGTATGCACTGGGATAGCTCTGAGGAACACTGATTATTATAGTAGCGATAGAATAGCGAGAGAGATGCAACATTGCGGCGGAGAGAGAGAGATTGCAGAGAGTTGGTGAGTGGACGGGAGTTAATGATACGAAAGGCCTTCCTTTCAACTTTGTCTAGGAGAGCGGTCTGAGAGGAACCTCCCCACACATGTGAACAATACTCAATACAAGGGCACACTATGCCCCTGTACAGAGCAAGAAGCTGTGCAGGGGAAAAGAACCCCCTAAGGCGGTTGAGCACACCCAGCTTCTGGGAGGCTGCCTTAGCAAGACTGGTAATATGGTCCTTCCAAATGAGAGCAGAAGAAAAAGAGACACCAAGAATATTGAGAGAAGATGAAGGGTTGATTTTTGTATTGTTGAAGAATAAGGGATAGTCCGCTGGGAGATCCTGACGGGTAGATAGATGGAGAAATTGGGTTTTGGAAGCATTAAAGTTAACAAGGTTTTCTCTGCCCCAATTGGAAATAGTATTTAGATCAGAATTTAAGAGTTCTATGGCTTCATTACGTTTGTCGTTGAGGGATTGCTGGCTGGGGCGTTCTGAAAAACTAATGGAGTAGTGTAAGGTTGAGTCGTCTGCGTATGAATGGATGGGAATTAAGGTACAGTTAAGGAGATCATTTATAAAAATTAGAAAGAGAATAGGAGATAGGACAGAGCCCTGAGGAACACCCCCTCACCCATGCTGCACCCGAAACCAGAATATATACCCGCGTAAATATCGACAATCGATGACAACTTATCACTCGTTTCCTCCCTCCGCCATTCGCTCCCTTTCCACCCCGTTTCACACGTATAATTTCGCCTATATCTCGCATATATTGTGTATGTGCGCCTTATTTCTTGCTATATGACATGTAGATAGGTCGCCTATATACGTACATGTACATTATATATCATTAACATGCCCACAGTACGATATATAAGCGACATTTAGCTCATCCCACCCCCACCTTCCCTCCCACCACTGCTGCACCCTAAACCAGAATATATACGCGAGTAAATATCGACAATCGATGACAATTATCCCCCTTTCCTCCCTCCTCTCCCTTTCAATCACGTATCACACGTATAATTTCGCCAATATATCGCATATATTGTGTATGTGCACCTTATTTCTAGCTATATGATATGCAAATGGCTGCCCTACATACGTCTATCTATCTATCTATATGCTCAGGCCCAATCCCCATTTTGGGAGTAGCCGACTCAAGACAGAGCAAGAACAGGGAAAACACAAAAACAACATAAAACAAAAAATAAACACAGATAAAAAACACAAACTCTCACACATCCAGGTCACCCAGGAGAAGACCCAGAGACCAGGGTTACCAAGGTCGCTCCAGCACTCCCCCGGCCCCTGACCACCAGGAGAGGTTCCGATCTCGGCAGGCAGACATGCAGCGGAGCCAAAGCGACAAGCCCTCCCACCACACTTCCAGGCACACCCTTCATATTAATCGTCTCCCCGGGCCAGGCGCCTGATGGACTATTATCTAGTCCAACTTGCGCCCGACCCCTTACTCCAAATGACCACGTGTTCACTCAACTATTCACAAGCATTCTCCATTCACTCCTGTCCACCACCACTTCCCCTGCCTGATCTATAGTCATTCCTCTATCATCCAAAGCCTTTCTTACACAGTCTCTCCATCTCAATGGGGGTCTTCCTGCCCTTCTATCTCCCCTTGTACCTGACTCACATATTCTCTTTGTAAGCCTTTCATCTCCCATTCGTTCAACATGACCATACCAGCTCAGCACCCTTCTGTCCACTCTGGCTGACAAATGTTCCTGCTGCCCCACTCTCCTACGTATCTCTTCATTTCTCAATCTGTCTCTACGAGTAACTCCACACATACTCCTCAAGCAGCTCATCTCCATCACATCCAGCCCTCTTTTCTCCTTTTTCTTCAGAGCCCATGTCTCAGCCCCATACATCACTGTTGGCACAACAATTCCTTGATACAGTGCACTTTTTACTTTCACTCCGAGATTTCTCGTCTTCCACATACTTCCCATTGCTCCGAAAACCTTCTTTCCTTCACACACTCTCTGTTTTACCTCCACTTCCATACCTCCACTCCTGCTTATTGTTCCTCCTAGATATTTAAAACACTCTACTTGTTCCAATATTTCCCCATCCAGCCTCACATCTAGATTCACCCTATAGTCCAGTAAATCTAGCAATCATTTAACTGGACCTAGAACAAATTGCAATAGAAGGTTTTTTGGCTTTAACTTGTTTATTAGGTCCCTCTGATGAACATATAAAAAGTCTCCAACTTTTGGACACTGGGAAAGTGGTTAATTTGCATAAATTCAAGATGGCCGCCGTCCAAAGCTTCAATTTACAGATAACTTTTTTCTGGTTGCTCCTAGACCCTATAAATGTATTACAAACAACGTTTTTTGGCTTTAACTTGTTTATTAGGTCCCTCTGATGAACATATAAAAAGTCTCCAACTTTTGGACACTGGGAAAGTGGTTAATTTGCATAAATTCAAGATGGCCACCGTCCAAAGCTTCAATTTACAGATAACTTTTTTCTGGTTGCTCCTAGACCCTATAAATGTATTACAAACAACGTTTTTTGGGTTTAACTTGTTTATTAGGTCCCTCTGATGAACATATAAAAAGTCTCCAACTTTTGGACACCTGGAAAGTGGTTAATTTACAGCCAAAAAACCTTACAGACAGGCTGAACTGTCTCTTTCACAAGGGGTGACACAGGCACTTTGTGCTTGTATGGGTTTTTTGACCTGTTGTCCCTCTTTTTTATAAAAAAAAAAAAAAAAAAAACATGACGTAGTATGACGTCATTCAGAGCCAATTATGTAATTCATGATAGGAGTTCGTATTCACTTGGATCATCGGTGCTTGCATCAAAGTTGCTATTTTGACAGAGTCCTTTACATTGACCACATGCACTGGAACATTCAAGCTCATTCCGTTTGCAACTACAGCGTTGAGTGTCACAGTTGCCCTTACACTGACATCTGACCAATTTCAGTAGTGAATCAGGAGCCACTGGCGAATCCATCGTCTTCGGTTCAAGCTGTCCCTTCCGCAGACACCAGCCCCATTTCTCGGGGTCCACACAGTTCCCCATCCATTCCTGGACCTGACAATAAACTCGGAACGAGTGGTATTTGGCTGCATCGGTTGTTGGGGGAAGGCTGTGAACTTCAACGGTAGTTGAACTTTTTGCCACCTTGTTGCAAAACTTTGTTTTTCGCAGTCCGTCAAGGGTGTCATTTCCTTTTCCCCCGTACAAATAAACCAAGGCCTTTTCACCAGCTGATGATATCGCGTCTTTACTTCCACTTTGGCAACAGAATGCTTCTATACATTTCAAGAAACCGTTGTCTTCCCTCACTTTCCTCAAGGCAGCCCCTTTACCAATACCATACAGTCGTGAGGTTGTGTCACATCCACAGAGTGCATGGACAACTGGCAGGACACGACAGATGCTTTCACCGAGAGCTTTTGCTACTGAGTTAATATGCCAACATTTCCCACCTTCCTTGCTCGACTTGAAGTACAAATCATTCATCCCTCGTTCCGCATAATGACACAACAGCACCAACAAGTCTGTGTCCTCACCTATCACATATGTCACGGTTTCCCTTGCATGCTCAATTCCCTTCTTCGCAATCATGACATCTGCATCTGCTGGCGCATTGACACAGTCAATTCCATTTGCCTTGAATGTTTCACACAATAAGTCAATGAAGTTTTGCTTATTGTCCGAGTTTGACAAGAAGTTTTCCTTTTTTGACCGAAGGGGCATGGTTGGAGTGAACATCACCTTTTGACCAAAGACTCCTTTTGATCGTCGATTGTGTGTCATGTCCTTGGTAGTAGGTCCTGATTTATAACCGTCGAATACAACCACCGGGTTGAGAAAGTTTTTGGAAACATGCTTCATGTACATGCTTGCAATGTCCTCAAATGTGTCACCCTTCTTCCATGGAATCCTTTGCAATAAGGAACCACCATCCAGAACATGGGTCACAGTCCTTTCTTCCTCAAATGATTCCAATGACGACTTGGGAACAACAGCAGCTATCTCATCTCCTAGCTGTGGTTTATTGGCTTCCCTGAGCCTCCCCCACTTATCGAACAGAGCAGTAGGGTAGCTAGACAACTCATACGCAAAGACCTCTTCAACACCTAAGTCCCTGTTATTAGCAAAGATGAGGAGCCTCTGGAAAAGGAGCTGTGGGTCGATTGGTACTTTTTCAGCACTGATTGTAACCTTTGCACCCAACGACTCAACTTGATCTTTCTTCCTAAATGAAAAGTCAAAAGCATTGCTACCTTCCATCTTCTGCACAATGTTCATACCAACCTCATACAGTAAATGAGGATTGGCCGAGGCTGGTCCTGTCACACCGTTGGCAATATTCCTGAGTTCATTTGATTCTTGAAATGGATCATAATCCTTGAAGAATGCGAGTTAATTCGCATTAAGTTAATTCGGCCTCTAACAGTGTCAGCCCACTCATCAGCCCTGGCATCACATGCAGAAAGTATTGTCCTTTGAAAGTTGAAGGTGCGTACTGGATACACTTCTTCTGAATCATGCTTTGTGTCCAAATAGATTTTTGTACCACAAAAAAAGCAGTTCTCTGTAAAACAAAATCTGGTGTCTGAGAACGAAGAGCAGGTTTTTCAGGACGTTTCTTCTGCTTCCCAGGAATTCTATTTGGCTTCGTATTGACATGCTTCTTTCGGCAATCAATGTGCACCGTTTGGCCCTCGGACACGGTAATTGATGGCGTTCCACGTTCAGTACTGGCCTTGTTGATAGTATCTGCTCCCTTCGCCCTCAGCTTGACTGTTTCTCCTTCGTCTAACGTGTTTGAGCAAATGCCGCAGGGATTATGCACCACCTCTTCTTCCATGGCTTCGGTAGATGTCGCACCAATCTGTTGAAACAAGAAACAAGATGATGGGATTAGTATAGGCCTAGGCAAAATGTAATAGACAATAATGTGCAGTAAAGGTAGGGCTTGACCTAGAACAAATTGCAATAGAAGGTTTTATGGCTGTAAGGTTTTTTGGCTGTAAATTAACCACTTTCCAGGTGTCCAAAAGTTGGAGACTTTTTATATGTTCATCAGAGGGACCTAATACACAAGTTAAAGCCAAAAAACGTTGTTTGTAATACATTTATAGGGTCTAGGAGCAACCAGAAAAAAGTTATCTGTAAATTGAAGCTTTGGACGGCGGCCATCTTGAATTTATGCAAATTAACCACTTTCCCGGTGTCCAAAAGTTGGAGACTTTTTATATGTTCATCAGAGGGACCTAATAAACAAGTTAAAGCCAAAAAACCTTCTATTGCAATTTGTTCTAAGTCCAGCCCTACTTTGACTGGTCTACTATGCTCTCCCCTATTACACACCATTACTTTACTTTTATTGACGTTCACCTTCAGTTTCCTCCTTCCACAAACCACACCAAACTCTTTGACTACCCGCTGCAGTTTCTCATCAGAATCCGCCACCAATGCTGTGTCATCAGCGAACAGCACCTGATTCAACTCCCAATCTCTACCATTCTTTCCTACTAAACCCAATCCTCTTCCCATAGTTCTCCTTTTCACCTCCCTCACCACACCATCCATAAACATATTAAACAGCCATGGTGACATTACACAACCCTGTCGCAAACCTACCTTTGCCTCAAACCATTCACTCAACTCACCATTTCCTACTCTCACACATGCTCTGTTCCCTTCATAAAAACTCTTAACTGCTTCTAACAAATTTCCTCCAATTTCATAAATCCTTAACACCTTCCACATTGTTTCACGGTCCACACGATCATATGCTTTTTCCAAGTCCATAAAAGCCCAAAATATCTCCTTATGCTTCTTTAAATACTTCTCGCATAACTGTCTTACTGCAAACATCTGATCCACGCACCCTCTTCGCCTCCTAAAACCGCACTGTTCTTCTCCTATTGCAACTTCCGTACACTTTATTATCCTCTCTATCAACACCCTGCCATACAGCTTTCCAACCACTGACAATAAACTAATACCTCTATAACTTGAACACTCCTGCCGATCTCCCTTCCCCTTGTACAACGGCACACTACATGCACTCTTCCAGTCTATTGGTACCATTGACACAGCAAAGCACACATTGAAAAGTCTCACCAACCAATCTATTATCACATCTCCACCCTTCTTTATACACTCCACAGCAATACCATCCAAACCTTCTGCTTTTCCCGCTCTCATTTGTTTCACTGCTTCTTTCACCTCATTTTCCTCAATCCTTTCATTCATTCCCTGCCACCTGGGTGGCCTGGGTAACCTATCTCCATCCACCTCTGCTTCAATCACTGCTTCTCTTCCATCTCTTGTATTTAACAAAGATTCAAAATACTCGGCATATCTTTTCCTCACTTCAACTGGTTCCACTAGTAATTCTCCATTTTCATCTTTCACTGACTTTTCCCTCTTTTGACCTCCTTTCCTTACTTTATTTACCTCCTTCCAGAACATCTTCTTTCGTTCTTCAAAATTCTCACTCAGCCTTTGGCCCCACCTTTCGTTTGCATCTTTTTTCGCTTCTCTAATTTTCCGTTTTGCCTCTCTCCTTTTCTCCTTGTACCTCTCCCATACCTCAACACTACCATCCTGTAAAACCCTCTCAAAACACTGTCTCTTCTCCTCAACTGCCTTTCTCACCGTATCATTCCACCACTCGCTTCCCTTCCTGATACCTCTGCCTCCTACTTTCCTTTTGCCGCATATTTACATGTACATACGTACATGTACATTATATTTCATGAAAGTGTTCACAATACGTTATATAAGCCATAATACGACCAACCCCCCCTCCCCTCTCCTTGGTTCTACCCCCCGTGGTAAATCTCGCCTCTCGATGTTTTTCTCGCCGCGCGATGCCAGTCGCGCCACATTTTCCAACAACGGGATGCCCTCCCACCCCCCCCCCAAATTTTTTGGTGGTAAATATATATATGGCCGGGTGCGTTGGAACATTTCCTACACGCTGAGGTAGTTTTCGTCGCGATTTGGAATAGTCGCCCAAATGGTCATATGCTCGCCCAGGGGCATCGAGTTCATTACCCCCCCCCCCCTCGCCGTTCCTGGGTTAAGCAATATTGACATGGTCTTATGTAGTATATATGAATTTATCGTATATATTAATATAATTTATCGTATAGAGCAACCTAGATGCGGTACGATAATTTGGGCTCCTGGCGTTTGCCAGGGCAGCAAGGTGTGCCTCTGAGGAAGACAGCTCAGAGCCTCCACGAACACCAACCAGTTAACATCTAATTTCAGCCTTCAGTTGATCGAGCTATTGTGCCTCTAATCACAATACAGTGACAGCAATACATACAGCTACACCATCACGACGCTCTCATCGACGCCATGACTGATTGACAGATAAGCATAGTATTCATGTCCATTCCCATATAATAATTTATTCTTTCTTTCACTTGACTCGAGTCTCAGGACCGAAGTCTCGTTCCCCATTGTCCACCATATTGGGTAAAACGTTCTCCCTACCTCATTGCCACGTGGAACTATTGGGGAGTTAATTCCTGGCTAGTATTAACCCTTATAACCTTACCCTATATATATAATTTATTATGAGAGACCTTTAGATAAAAATTAGCTTGTTTCAGATTGAATTCAATTTAGATATGGAGTAGATTTCATTTAGATTGATTTTATTTGATTCATTATATCCTAGCTTAGAAATATTTAACTTCCATTGATAGTTTACCACACAGAACCTGAATTCTTTGAACCTTTTATAACGGTCAGTGGCAGATCGAGTGAAATTAGTAAGTTCATGATCTTACTATCTCCTCGAGTTAGCTCGATACCTTGTCACTGTGTCATGACACTAGAGATATTGTATTAAAGACCCCAAGTCAAGAGTACCGAAACGGAACTTCATCAACGATTAGCATAACGGTCAGGATAGACGAGAACTAGTAGCCTAGGACATGTCCTCGCTCACGCTCGTGTTAGTCCGATGAAAGTACCCTATGGCATGACATCAAGGAGCTATCATTTAAGACCCAAAACCAACTAATTCATTTGTATCCCAAACTACACCATCCACACGGCAGGACCACCTAAGCGGCTCGACGGAAACTAGACGACCAAACTTCACCACTCTCATCTCTACCCAGGCTGTGTTCATCACTCCAGCCTTCAAGTGCTAGATTAGGAGTGTTACTGAAAGTAACTTTCACTCATACACCAATGCACCCAGGTGAAATACTTAGGAACATAGAGCCACTCATTGGACCCTGTTCTATTTTCACCACTAGTGCGACCAGGTGAAATACTTAGGAAAAATAGAGCCAAAGTATATGTTTTATCATCAATACGAGATAAAGCACTAAAGAGAATATAGTATAGTATATCATACACTAGTGAATTAACCTCTCCGCGGCGCACATGTTCTTTTTTACAGGGTCATACTGTGCGCATGTATGATGATTTTGGGACCCATTGCCAATTTCGATAAAAAGTACATCAGCGTGTAGGGAATGTTTGCGTGCATCGGCCCATATATATTTGACCCCCCAAAAAATGTCTGGGGGGGGGGGGAACAGTCCGTAGTTGAAAAATGTGGAGCGAATTGCACCGCGCGGCTAGATTGTCATCGAGCGGCGAGATTTCCCTGCCGAATTTTCACGCGCCCAGGGGATAGAACCAGAGGGAGGAGGGGGTGGGTTACCGCGTATTATCACGTATATCTCCTTTTTTTATCCCTTTTAGGCTATGTAGAGTACGTATACGTGTGTAGGCCACCCATATAACAATGAATATGCCTCATATTGACCAAAAATTGCAATATATAAGAGAATTATCAAAGAATTTTTAGGCGGGAATGAAGATGGGTTGGCGGCAATTTATGAGATGAGAGTGTGGTTTGCGCTATAATATTACGTATATCTCGTACTTAGAGCACTGTCATGCTATAATACAGACTTGTACATATGTAGACATGCCATATATCAATATATATACCGCATATATACCAATTCATGCGATATTTACGCACATTATCAATGAGTTTCTATGCGTGAACCAAGGTGTGATTGAGTTGTGCTGGGAATGAAAGGGGGAGAGGGTGTGTTACGCCATAAATATCACTTATATCTTGTACTTAGAGCACTGTCATGCTATAATACAGACTTGTACGTATGTAGACGTGCCATATATCAATATATATACCGCATATAGACCAATTCATGCGATATTTACGCACATTATCAATGAGTTTCTAGCAGACGGAAGCCTAAAAGGGTGGGTGGGGGTTGGTGGGTGGGAGGGAGGCAGGGAGTGAGTCGTGGAGAGAGTGAAGGCAGGGAGATCTAGCAGAAAACATATGCAGCTGTGTGATAATTGTGGAGGCGCCCCAGGCGTATGGATGTCTTGGGATTTTGAACCTTATGTCTAGCAGGTGTCTGGGGTTCGTTGCCACCAAGAGGTCTACAATAACATGAGTCAGTAATGGAGAGAGAGAGAAAGTGAGGCATGCGTATGTCGTACGTATAAATGGACTTCAGAATTGCATTTTTATGCAAGCAGACATTGCATTTTAGACACATGTGAAGTACCACAGAAACATGTAGGCCATTGACTGTAAATAAAGTACTATATTATAGACCAGGAACGAGGGTGGTCAGTAAACATCGGCTTAACCTTTTTTGATAGAGAGCTAAATATAGACTGGTGTTGCCTTACACTTGCGAAATGGTAGATTGCCACCAGAAAACTTATATTTATTTATTTCCAAGTAATATGCAATCTAAATGTATATTCGAGACCTACTGCAAGTATTTGTATGACAGTCATGACTATGTATAATCCAATATACGCGCGTAAGGGCGTAGGCGAGACATAAGAAAGATGGTTGAGCAATTTTCGACACCCACACAGTTATTATTCACTATTATTTACAATATTATACAATACAAATGTATTTGTGAAGAGTATTTTATGCATTATTGTATTTATACAAATGTTCCCAGAGAGAGCTGCTGTGGCTGGAGGGAGCAGCAAGGGTCACCCAGTGACCGCTTGACCGTGTGATAATGACTGGAGTCACACTGAGAGGGTCAATTTTGCTGAGTGTTTGGGCAACTTTTGACAGAATAAAGTTATATAATTACTAATTCTTGACAGAGACAAACTTTTATAAACCTTGGCATGATATAATTGATAATCCCATCAATTTACAAACGTAAATTGGTGGGATAATTCATTTTTTGTTGTATATTGTCATTTCGATTGTCAACACGAACTTTTGAGTGACATTTGGTATGAGCTCCTGTATGAGGTTGGTAAGGTCGCAGACTGGAAAACTCATAGTGTGGTAGGGTAGTGGGATCGAATCCAAGAGGGGGTTATGGGGAAGGTTTTATACTGTTTAGAAAAATGTTGATACATTTTTTGTTTTACAAGAACATGCCATTGTATTCAAACAATATGAAATATTCATAGAATATATCATATTGTAAGAATACAATGACATGACCTTGTATTTTTTTGTATTGTTTTATTTTATTATCTTAGTAGGTTTGACAGGATTTATTGAAACATATTTATTTTTGTACAATTCATTTGAGGTAAGAAAATATATACACATTACTTAGGCAATAACAAACATATATATTGATATACTAAAAAAAGAAGGCATATTACATGTATGAGTGTATGAGTATGAGTGTATATGTATGAGTGTAAAATGGAGGGAGAGTAAGAAACTGTTCTGGAAAGAAGTCAAGAAAGTTAGGGAAGGTAGCAAGTGAAACAGTAAGGGTGTGAAAGATAAGAATGGGAGAATGCTAGCCGAGAAGCAAGAGAGAGTCGAAAGATGGAGGGAGTACTTCAGTGAGTTGCTAAATGAAAGGAATGAAGAGCCAGCAAACATAGCTGGATATGGTATGGGAGGGAGAAGAAGAGAAGTAGTGGAGGAGGAGGTGGGGATCAGGAGGTCAGAAGTGTGGGAAGCCATGACAAGAGTGAAGTTGGGGAAAGCACCAGGAACAGATGGAGTGTGGGGAAATGTTGAGGTATGGTGGTGAGATAGTGATAGAATGGGTATGGAAAATGTGCAAACTAGCATGGGAGAAGGGGAGTGCACCCGATGACTGGAAGACTGGCATAATAGTCCCCCTATATAAGGGCAAAGGGGAAAGAGGAGTGTGTGGTAACCACCGAAGAATATGTCTTCTAAGCGTAGTATGGAAGGTATACAGTAGGGTAGTGATTGAGAGAGTGAGAGTGAGAACGGAGAAATGGATAGGCGACGAGCAGGGAGGTTTTAGGAAGGGAAGAGGATGTGTAGATCAGATTTTTACCCTGAATTGTGTTGTGGAGAAGTATCTGGAGAAGAAACAAAAGGTGTATGTTGCCTTTATGGACTTGGAGAAGACCTATGACAGAGTGGATAGAGAAGGTTTGTGGAAAGTACTTAGAATATACGGAGTAGAGGGCAAGTTGCTGAAAGCAGTGAAGAGCATGTATGAGTACAAAGTACAAAGGAGTACAAAGGAAATCAAGCAACAACAGATCTAGTGACCCTTCTAGGTTGCTTGTCCTCCAAAACACTGAGGATCAAGTGTCCAAACAGTGGTTTAGAGTGGGTAAGGGAACATTGGAAAGGGAATTACTGCCCTGGAACTAATGTCTGTGGCAGGATTAGGAAGTTAGTAGGGGACAGATGGGTTAGTAACTGAGGGGGGGATAAAATAAAGTTATTCATTTACAAACGCAGTCAGTCGCGGGTTTGATGCGAGATATTTTTCTAGGCGGAGTTTAAATGAATCAACGGTGATGCAGTCTATAACGTTTCGGGGAAGCCCATTCCACAAGTTGACAACTCGATTGAAGAAGAAATTCTTAGATTCGTGTGAGTTAAAAGATTTACCAATAATTTTGCAACCGTTTCCCCGCGTGTAATTAGATTGGTCGATAGTGAAGTACTTACTACAGTTCATATTGTCGATGCCTTTGATGATTTTGAACACTTGAATTAAGTCACCTCTTAATCTGCGCTGGGTTAAAGGAAATAGATTTAATTCTCTAAGACGCTCTTCGTATGGTTTGTTCTTTAGGCTAGGTATCATTTTGGTAACTCTACGTTGAACTCGTTCTAGCTTGTTTATATCTTTTTGGTAATAAGGGCACCAGGATTGAACGCAGTATTCCAGAAGAGGGCGGACTAATGAATTGTAAAGGGTTAGGATAACTTCTTTGGATTTATGCTCAAATGACCTGCCTATAAAGCCAATTATTTTGTTTGCCTTCTTAACAACTTCTGAACATTGTTGACTCGGTTTTAGGTTACTCGATATTGTTACTCCCAGATCGGTTTCTCTGTTTACATTCTTAAGCTGAGTGCCATTCATCGAATAGTTTGCTTTCTCATTTAGGTATCCGATATGTAGTACTTTACATTTATCCGCATTGAAACTCATTTGCCAAATTTGGGCCCAACATGACAATTTATCTAGATTGTGTTGCATATCGTCAACTTGTTCTTTTGAGAGTACGCTATTTGCAATTTTTGTATCGTCAGCAAATTTTGAGATTGTACAGGTGAGACCCTCATCTATGTCGTTGATGTAAATTAGAAAGAGAATTGGTCCTAGTACCGATCCCTGGGGGATGCAAAGGCGGTGAGGTACCGATGAGGGTGCAAAGGCGGCAGTACGTGTGGAGAGTGAGCAGAGCGAGTTCTTTGACCTGAATGTTGGTTTGAAACAGGGGTGTGTGATGTCCCTGTGGTTGTTTACTGTATATATGGATGGAGTTATGAAAGAAATACTATCAAGAGCAGTGGATGTTGGTGTATCGCTGAAAAGGGAGGGAATTGAGTGGAAGCTACCTATACTGCTGTTTGCGGATGATACAGTTCTGATGAGTGATAATGAATGGGAGTTGCAGGGTCTGGTAAATGAGTTTGGAACAGTGTGCAAAAAACGGAATTTGAAGGTAAATACGGGGAAGAGCAAGGTTATGGTCTTCGAAAGGGGTGAAGTCACAGAGTGTGAGGTGAAGCTGAACGGCCAGGCTATGGAGATCGTCATCTCTTTTAAGTATCTGGGCAGTGTGTTGAGTAAAGATGGGACTATGGATGAAGAGGTGCGGGAGAGGGTACAACAGGGGAAGAGGGTTGTAGGAACGCTAAAAGCAGTAACAAGAAATAGGGTGGTCAGTATGGAAGTGAAGAAGTCCTTGCATGACAGTGTGGTAATCCCGACACTGACTTACGGAAGCGAAGCATGGACGTTGGTTGAGAGACTCAGACCAAGAGTGAGAGCAGTGGAAATGAATTACTTAAGGAGTGCGTGCGGAGTTACATGGAGGGATAGACAGACTAATGAGGAAGTAAGAAGGAGGTGTGGTGTGGAGGTAGATGTGCTGGAAAGTGTGAAAAGGAACAACTTGAGATGGTTCGGCCATATGGAACGTATGGAAAGCGAGAGAATGACTAAGAGGGTGTACGAGAGCGAGGTGGAGGGACAGAGGGGGAGAGGTAGACCGAATATGAGATGGAAGGATGGAGTGAGGAACTACATGAACGAAGGCGGTGCTGGTTGGGGGGAGGGGCGTCGACTGACTGGGGACAGAGGTGCATGGGGGTGGTTCGTTCGTGGCCACCCCTTCGGGGATCACGGCGTCAGGCAATAGATAGATAGATAGATATTACATGTAAATCTTTGAAACTTATAAACTAAATAATGAAACATACAATTATATAATGTAAAAGCTATATCACAGGGACATCTTTGGAACTTATACATTATATAATATATATGTTACATTATGAGGTAGCGTGATCAATTAGGTCAGGTCAGGTAAGGTAGGGCGTGAGTCCAGGGCAGGGCAGGGCAGGGGGCGAGTCCAGAGCAGGGCAGGGCAGGGGGCGAGTCCAGGGCAGGGCAGGGCAGGGGGCGGCACTCAGTAGTTTTTGAATGTGTGGTAGTCCCTGAAGCAGTCACCCAAGCAGAGTGCAACTTTGCACTCCACGCACATTGAGGTGACTCTTTTGGTGACGTGGGGTTTTCTGACACTGGAGCTGAAGACGTGGCACTGCACCTGCCTGTGACGAGTGCCAATCAGCTCGGTGTTGGTTGTGTAGTGTCTTTCGACAGTCAGCTGGATGCGGTCAGGAACGTGATCCCCACACCATGCCATACGTCTGTGAGTGGTGGTGCCATACTTCTCCAGGAGTTGATATGCCACGTTATACACAAACTCCCGGAATTTTAGCTTCTGGTTTGGGGACATCTCTCTCTTGACCAACCACAAGTTGTAGGCATTGAGCATCGTGATGTCAACTAGGTGGAGGAAGAGCTTGTGATACCACTTCACAGTCTTCCTCAGACACTCAACGCCTGACAGTTGACAGTCAGACTTGTCCACCAGGCGCATGTTCTTAGTGTAGTCCACTACCATGTCGGGCTTATAGATGGTCTTCCTGGTTCTGTAGTGGATTTTACCAGAGTCCATCTGGGCACCTGTGTGGACTGTGGAAAGCAGGTGGACGTCTCTTTTGTCCTTCCACTTCAGGGCTACCACTTTCCCGGACTTTTCAAGCTGCTTGTACTTCTGCCCCTTTCGTCGCCTTTTTTGGACATGCCTCTCGCGGTGTTCTTGGGCCAGTTCGTCTTCAGAAGGTGTGTCACTGGAGGAGGCATCTGTAAGAGGAATGACATTACCTGTGAACTTAGGCATACACTTTCTTGTCTTTCTGACAGTCCCACATGACCCCGTTTGGTTGTCATGAAGAAACTGGCAGAGAGCAGGAGAAGTATACCAGCTGTCAGTGTAGATGATGTGGCCTTTGCCCAGGTAAGGTGCCAAAATTTTCCTGACGATGGCACCTGACATGCCCATGGGGTCACCGGCAGCGGCTTTCGGTACGTCAATGTCAGCGCCTGTATACACGATCATGTCAAGCACTATTCCAGTTCCACAGTCACACAAAACGAAGAGCTTGATTCCGAACCTATGCCTTTTCAAGGGGATATACTGCTTGAAAACAAGACGTCTTTTGAAGAGCACGAGCGACTCATCAATCACCAAATTGAGGAAGGGGTAAAAGTATTTCCTATACCTCTCCAACCACATGGTGAACACATCCCGAACTTTCCATATCCTGTCAATCCTGTTAGGATTTTCAATGTCTGCAAAGTGCATAAATCTTAGCAGCAACAAAAATCTGTCACGAGTCATGAACTTATTGAAAGTTGGGGTGGCAATGAGAGGGTCGTGCTTCCAGTAGTGTTGCAACACATGCTTCTTGCAAAGAGGCATGAGGAACAACAAGGCAAAAAACTTCATGAATTCTTCCATAGTCGTATCCACTCAGCCTCGTATTCTTGCTTTTGGAAAAATGACGTCCAATCTGCCAAACACCCACCTGTAGTAGGCGTTTGTTTGGGCAACGATGCAAGTCATTACCTCAAAATCGAAAAAAGCGAGGAAGAAGTCGCTTTCGTTTGCGTGTTCGTCACACGGCCAGTCATCAGTTGACGTCCCAGGATTGAACTGGGGCACGTCAGGCACAAAATTGACTCCGTCAGACCACTCAAACGAAGGCATGCCAGGGATCGGAATGTCGTCTGCGTCTGCTTCAGCGTCTGAAATATCGCTGCCATGATCACGATACAACACATCATCATCATCACCCTCCTCTTCACTAGACAGACGCCCTTCTTCATTCTCGTCACCGACGTCTGACTTACTGCCACTGTCCACTCCCAAATCCCCCCACCCTTGGTCCCGTGTAAGGGCGTCGTCGTCGAAACCAGGGCTGCCAATGCCCTGCGAATCACCATCAAACAGCAGGGCGGCGTATTTGGATGGTGTCAGAGTTTTTCTGGTCACTCTAGCACGTACGGGCGTCTTATGGACAGGGGCAGAAGTGCCGGCAGGGGCGGCAGTGGTGCGTGGTGCAGTGGGTCTGACAGGCAAGATGATGGTGGTGCCTTTCGCCCATTTCCCTGTTCCTTGGGCAGGGGCGGCAGGGGCGGCAGGGGTGGCAGGGGAAGCAGGGGCAGCAGGGCCGGCAGGGACAGCAGGGCCGGCAGGGCCAGCAGTCGCTTTCCCTCTCCCTTTCCCCTTCCCCTTCCCCTTCCCTTTTCCTTGGGCAGGGGCAGCAGGGGTGGCAGGGGCAGCAGGGGCAGCAGGGGCAGCCGGGCCAGGGGCGGCTGGTGGTGGTGGTGGTGGAAGGGTCACTGTGGCAGGCGTACGGGTTCTCTTCCCTACGCCCGTGCCTTTGATGTTGCCTGCCCCCGCAGGTTCTGAAGCCCTAGGGCGGCCTCCTGCGTCGCTGGTACTGGTGGCAGGGGTGGCAGGGGTGGCAGTGGTACTGGTTGTTGCAGTGGCCTGGGTCGTGGTGGCAGTGTCCCGAAAGACCAATGACCTCTGTGCCATTGTCCTGCTTGCACGTGTTTTTCGTGCTTTGGGTGCTGGTGCTTCGTCCTCCGAGCTGTAGGGTGTGTCGTACTGGTAGCTAGGGTCTCTAGCAGCCACCCTCTGCCTTCCATGGTGGCTGACACCACCAGAAGGAGGGTTGGTTGTGTCATCAGGGAGCGAGCGTGAGGGACGTGTGGGCTCTATGACTAGTGCTTGGTTACTGGCGCGGTGGCGCTTGCACGAGTGCGGGGCGAGCGTGTGGTGGGGTGGTATCGAGAGTTGACGTGTAGTACTATACCCACACCAATTTTTAGCCGCCTGCCTATAAACGCGCGGTTTTGGTACGCGTTCAAAAGCCTCGCTCTTAAGAGTCTTCCCGCAGTCCGCCGGCGGAACTCTTAATAGTCTTCCCACACTTCCCGGAATAAGGAGTATAGCGCATAGTAAGAAAGAGAGAGAGACAAGTATATTTCTAGTTCCCTCGTGGATCCTCGTCCGTGCTCGGCTAATATATGTATATAACCAAACCATTGTTCACGAATAAATAAGTCTTATTCTTCTGTCTAGTGAGTTACTAATTAAAGTTATTAATATGATGTACGCAGTGTTATATTTTACCCTTTACTCCTTCTGTGCATGTGTTGTATGATGTTGACTTCTCTAGTTAAGTAGAACCTACCAAATCCCAATACAAACCCGGTAAAAACCGTAGCATAACATAAATGTAGCTGAAATATAAGTCACCGGTACTGTAGGGGTTAAAAGCTAAATAATTTATGAAAATCTATAAATACAATGAGGTTGAAAAACAATACAAATCAATCTGGTAGTTGTTGTTCCATTTGTATTTCACATAACATACAGTTAAAAAATATTCCAATAAATGCAATGCTAATTACATGGTAAACAAACACTTACATTAACTTAAGGGGGACCACCTCGTTATTTGTTTCTCTCTCTCTGGCTTGTATCCATTTGGCCCCATTCAGCCTACTGTTATAAGACGTTTATAACCATCCAGGTGTCCATTTTTACCGCTCGTCAGCATATTTGTTATAATGTTTTGACAGTAGGCTAAATTTGTACATTTTTTTATATAAACATTTTTCCGGCGAAGCCGGATTTCTCCATACAATGCTGGCGAGCGATATCGACACCTGGATGGGAATAATCATCTTAAAACAGTTGACTGAATGGGACCGAATGGATACAAGCCACAGAGAGAGAGAAAAGTAGAGAACACAAAAGCAGGTCACCCCCTTAACAATAACCCTTGTATTCTTCAAGTAACCAACCGAAGCTCCTTAAAGTGAGAGGGACGTATGTATTTGATCATTTATGTATCTTCTTATTATCTTATTAGTTTCCTCCCTAGACCTCCATCAAGCTTAAACAAAACATCCCTTAGATCCCCCTTCTAAATTAATCTGTACATTTCGGTAGAAACATGTCCCTTCTTCCAGAATTACAGGCTCACTATCGTTCGCCAAGACAATAAACGACACCTAAATAGCACGAAAGGTATTGATATTGACAAAGAAATGGGGCGAGGGTCTTAAAATCGACAAACTTAGGATCCAAACGTCATAAAATCTGAACACTAATAGGGCTAAACACAAGGAAGAAGCAATTCATTCGTGGTCACCCCCTCGGGGATCAGTTCATCTGGCAATATATATATATATATACTTCACTAATTCATATAGATCCTTCCAGGGTGAAGTAATTTCATCTAACGATAGCCTGAATATAATATAAATAGGATAATGGTACTGACACTGCTAACATAATTTATAAACTAATCGTCAGAGACGGTCAGGTGCAAAATCTGCAAGTACATGTAAAATGATCACCTACGAGAACCATAGGGAATCTGCAATGCCTGGAACAACATCTTAAATCCATCCTAAGTAACGGAATGATCTGAGTGGAAAGTGACCTTCAGTTTATTGGTGCTGGTCATCAACGAGCTGGTGTTTAAGGAACCAGGTGACCCGCACAACTTTTGTCTGCAAAATATAGATGCTTTCATTAGTTTATTCAAGTGCATTGGGGTTTGTAATTGATGATTAATGTTAAGAACGGGGTGTTACTTAAATAAATATATCAGATTACACGAAGTTATACTTATTTTTCATTTACCCATTTATTCAATTGTAATTTTTTTTTTTTTTTTGGTTATCAATATTTGATTCAGATTAGGAAAGATATCTTTGAGTTAAAAGGCTTAACTATTCCTCCACTAGGTCGCCATAAGATAATTCGTAAGATTATTTGAGCAAGTACTATAATAACCAGTTCATCTTACTGAAGGATTTATTGTGTGAGGTAATTGAGACTGACAGACCATACAGTGGCATTACTAAATATTACGGAAGTCTACCAACTTATATATATTCCTGGATTGATTGTACAACTAATGTTATAACTAGTAGGACCAATTTGACCTTTATGGTCTTATAGCTAACTCAGAACAATAGTAGCTGCTGTGGGAAGTGCATTTGTAAGCATACCCCAATATTTACAACTTTATAACCAAAGAATATACACTTTTTTTGTTTTGTTTTTCAATATAATCTCTGGGAGCTAATTGGCTTAAGTTATATCCAATACATTTAACAATTTGTGTAGTTCTGTGTTATGACATGTTCTGGTATTGATGGTTCACTTTTTGGTAGACTATTTTTTTGGCAGAAAAGTTACCCGGCCTGATTCTTAAAAAATTCATGCTCACTTTCGTTCGCCAGGAAAAAAATCGACACCTAAAAAGCACGAAAGGTCTTAATATTGACAAACAAATGGGGCGGAAGGTCTTAAAAGAGACAAACTAATGGGGCAAACATCTTAAAATCTAAAAACTAATGGAGTTAAACATGAGGAGAAGGGGATCTAGAAAATCGACCCATCTCCCCTTAATGGGCATAATTTGTTTGCGAATGAGTTGGTAACATTGTGGAATAAAGCAAGTTACCCGTATTTGAGTTCATTAGGTCGATTAAAGTCCTCAACCTTGACCCAATCACAGCCACAGGCGGTGCAATCCTCGAGTTGAAAGCCGAGCCACTGAATATCCAGCACCGAGCCCTCTGGAGCCATTATCACCCAGCTGCAATCCTTGCGGTGGGTGTACATGGCCGACGACAGCTCTAACATCCCGGACGTTCCATGCAGCACTGGAAGACATTATGTATGTATGTATGTACTCAGGCACATACCCTATTGCTGGGGTGGCAGACACGAAAGAGTGCCCGAACAGAAACAACATTTAAAGTTCCTATTCTCAGGGTCCGGGACCACTTTCGCGTTCTCTCGCCCGTTTCTCTCTTTCGTCGAGTAGGAGAATTATACAATATAGATTTTATACAATATCAATTCCTGTATAGAAGAAAATATTATAAGAGGCTGCTATCGACATTTTCTCATACAGGATTGTGATTGGTGTTCAGCCTGTATCACACAGGTGCTTTTTCACTCAACATTTATCTTCAACACTGGTCTGGCAGCTTATGAGGTCAACATTTATACTATTTCGGTCACCTAATCTCATCTACCATCAGTCTAGTTTCCGATACCAGTGTAAAATAGTCCATAAATGTTGCCAGCAAAATGTTGATCATCGAATGTTGACTATAGTAGTTCTCGTGTGATACAGGCTTTAACTTTCATCTTTGGGCCTGAGGAAAATTTTAGTCATCTGTTTTTAAGATTTAAATGCTCTCATGGAACATTGGAAATTTGGTTTATTGTAGTGAATTAATATACATGGATTACAGAATTTGCCTGGTCCGAGAGATACAATCATGCGTCATATGTTACCTGTACAGGTAGAGTTGCTCAAAGCCTTTTGGGGGCTGAAGATATAAAAGTTCATTACACAAGTATGTTATGAACGGCAAATTGTATCTGGATGACATAATATCACATATCTGTCTTGTAACCCTTTCCATTGGAGCCAAAGTTCTTGGTGAGAAAAAGCCTGTTGCATGTCCAGGCTATGTTTGAAGATTTAATATTAGATTCATCTATATATATCAAATAAGGTGATTAGTACGGAACATTTGAAATATAAAAAAATTCAATGACATATTAAATTATTTTATAAATATAGCTATCATAAAATATTAGGTATAGGATTGACATTTAGAAAAAAAACGGGTCAGAAGCTATCTCAATTAGTTCCTTCTTACATCATGTTCTTCCTGAAGTTCACTGTTAAAAAATATGGATATGTAAAGATTATATATATATAGTATCCAAATGTATCTACCCTTTTATTGTTGTATTAGCAGTACTAACCTTCTTATACCAAGTAGGAAGATAAATCACTGTCAATATAGCCAAAGATCTTGTATACCTTTAGCATAGCCTTTCCTTACCCTTGATAATATAACTTGCAAATAATAGTGGAATATTTATACGGTCATCTTACTTATTAGGAAGGTAAGACACTGACAATATATCCAATGATCTTATATACCTCTTAGATAGCCTTTCCTTACCATTGATATTTTAACTGTCTTGATGTATATGCATAATGTAATGCATAGTGGGCGGAATTTTGATGTGAGTATCCTGGGTTCGAGTACTCGGAGTGCCACATGTATTTTTTGATTTCATTAATTGAGTTTAGATGTGAAGTTGGTTGGTGTAAAAATTATAATAATTATACACTGCATATAATAGTACAATATAAACATACATACATCTATCTATCTATCTATCTATTGCCTGACGCCGTGATCCCCGAAGGGGTGGCCACGAACGAACCGCCTCCATGCACCTCTGACCCTAGTCAGTCGACGCCCCTCCCACCAACCAGCACCGCCTTTGTTCATATACTTCCTCACTCCATCCTTCCACCTCTCCTTCGGTCTACCTCTCCCTCTATGTCCCTCCATCTCGCTCTCATACACCCTCTTAGTCATTCTCTCGCTTTCCATACATTCCATATGGCCGAACCATCTCAAGTTGTTCCTTTTCACACTTTCCAGCACATCTACCTCCACACCACACCTCCTTCTTCTTACTTCTTCATTAGTCTGTCTATCCCTCCATGTAACTCCGCACGCACTTCTTAAGTAATTCATTTCCACTGCTCTCACTCTTGGTCTGAGTCTCTCAACCAACGTCTATGCTTCACTTCCGTAAGTCAGTGTCGGGATTACCACACTGTCATGCAAGGACTTCTTCACTTCCATACTGACCACCCTATTTCTTGTTACTGCTTTCAGCGTTCCTACAACCCTCTTCCCCTGTTGTACCATCTCCCGCACTTCTTCATCCATAGTCCCATCTTTACTCAACACACTGCCCAGATACTTAAAAGAGTTGACGATCTCCAAAGCCTGACCGTTCAGCTTCACCTCACACTCTGTGACTTCACCCCTTTCGAAGACCATAACCTTGCTCTTCCCCGCATTTACCTTCAAATTCCGTTTTTCGCACACTGTTTCAAAGATATGGAAAGGGGGAGTAAGGATAAGGAGGAATACATGAAAGAGGAAGATAGGTAGGGAAGATAAAGAGACAGAAAGAAGGATGAAAATGGAGGAAGGAAGGATAGATTGAAAAGAAAGAATGATAGAGAGAACACCACACACATGCAGGAAGACAAATCAATACTCGGCGGGTCAGTATTGCCCTTGCAATGAGACCGAGAGCGTGTCACACACGCTGACGATAATCACCACTTGGGAGAAAGGGAAAAGGGTAGAGAGACTGAGCAGGAGTAGAGAGGAGAAAGTGGGAAGTATAAAGGATAAAGAGGGAGGAAAGACAGATAGAGAGGATAGAGAGTATAGAGATAAATGAGATGGAGATGGAAAAAAAAAAAAAGAGAGAGCATTTAGAGTACAGAAAGGAGGATACAGAGAGAGGGAAATATAGAAAGGAAATTGGGAAGTAGAATGAATAGAGAGGAAGGAAGGACAGATGAATACAAAAAGAGAGAATGAGAGGATAGAGGAAAAAGGTGAGAGAATCCAGAAAGGATGAGAGAAGAACCTAGATTCCTAGAAGGTGGAGTAAGGGAAAAAATGGTAGAGAAGATAGTTTTTATCCATAAACACATACATAACTCCTAGGGAACCTGCATGGTGCAGGGGTAGCATATTAAACACAAATGCAGAAGGACCGGGATTGAACCCTCACTGGATGAGTACTTATTTATCACTCATCCCATGGAAAAACCTTGATTTGGAAAAATAAACGAATATGACAGAAGAAAGGAGATGGGGAAGGAGGAGAAAGGATAGAGAGGAATATGTGAAAGAAGAAGATAAGTAGGGAAGATAAAGAGACAGAAAGAAGGATGGACATGGAGGAAAGAAGGACAGATTGAACAAAAAATGATAGAGACGGACATGAGAGGTGCAGTAGACCAGTATCACGTTTATAATGTGAATGCTTGCATCTGTTCGCCATATTTGAACTAATAACACTTACAGACTATCCGAAGGCGGGATATGGCTGTGGTATGATATATATCGGAATGAATCTCCACATGTAGCACTGCTCATTAACTAATCTATAGAAATTTATTTGACAATTTGGCGATAAACATTTGTATCATCAATCGATCAATGAAAAAGGAAATGGGAAATTGCTCTATAACCAAGGTAGTTCTTTAAAGTAACAGTATGCAATAATGTTGAGATAATATTTCAATAATAATCAAGACCACCATGTCTCGGTTCAACTCCTTCCTCTCTCTCTCAAAGCATTTCTTATTTAATAGAGTGGTAAATTTATGGAATGGACTACCTAGAAATGTTATTGATTGTTGTACTGTTCATTCATTCAAAAGCCAATTTGATAAATATCTCGCTCTTAATTAAGGAACACCACGTTTAACATTAATCGTCCATTACAAACCCCAATGCACTTGAATAAATTAATGAAAGCATATGATCCTCCAGATATTCGAACTCTGTACACCACACCCAGAACATAAACATCTAAACCATTACACAACCAACACAGTTAAAGGCTAAGTACACGATCACGATTAAGAAAGACATGAGGACAATGACCGTTTTACAGCCTGTGAGGTTATGTCACCTTAGTTCTGGTGCCAGTGTACCACACAGTGCCACAAGGGAGAGGGAAGGATGTGTGGTAGTAAACAGGGATTAGCGAGATATAGTTCGATGCCTGTTAATTACTGTAGGCCCATGTTAAACGGAATAAAATCGTCTAATAGTAGCCAGAGTAAACTTAAAAGGATGGCACTGGTACTGAATAGGTTAAGTAGGTATAGAAACAATCCTTAACTCAAGTTATATGGCTCGAGAAAACTTTCACACAATATACCCAGGATTGAACCCTTGACACTTTGATGAACAAGTAAGCATGTTCCTGCCACACAACACTAGCCACCCAAGAGTTGCTGGTCATTCAAGCAACTATGACAAATATATACAATTACTGAATAAATAGTTTCTCAGAACTTAGAGCTAGTGATGTATTGCTTGGAATATTTGACTGCTGGGAATTGTCAACATAATGATACCATATGAAATTATATTTCCGAGATCAATAGACGTATTATTTCAACGTAGAGAATGGAACAGCTTCCCAGTACTGCAAATATTGATGATAGTGTAGTTTTTGTTACGTAGAAAACAAAATCAAGTAAATATATAGCCTTAGCCTATCCGTTTGTTTATTATATTGTATGTGTATGTCTCACATTTCTATATTATAAATGACACAAAATAGTAGATGGAAATATAGCTGGCTACATACAAAAATATCTATCTATCTATCTATCTATCTATCTATCTATCTATCTATATATATATATACTGTATATACAGTATATATATACAGTATTGTTACGACTGAGGTTTAAATATATCAGGGTTCTTATTCATTGGACTAGTAATGGCATAAATGCTACAACGGAAAGCGCTAGATCCAACCTCTGATGTATATTCCCAGTGAACAAAGAACACAAATACTCTCCAGAGTTCTATATGCAATAATAGGTTATTAAACTCTCAATAAATGTGCGTCTACTCTAGGCTTAATGTTATGGGAAAACAGCCTATTACTACCTATAACCGAAGGTGCTTGGTTATGGTATGCAAATTAAGGTGGTAAGAGAAGGTACAGCTTACGTTACTTTAATCAATAAATGTCAGGCACTCCTGCATGAAAGAAAGTGCACTAAAGTCCTTCAACACCAACAAGGAATCTTCTTTAAATGTTAGATGCTATCAAGATGCTCGAATCGGAAATGGAACCCAAAAAGGCAGGCAGCGGAACAATGCTCGTGCAGGCTATGCACACAAAAAGGCAGGAGATATAATGGATTCGGAGCCAAGAATATCCTAAACGCCACAACAATAATAACAATCGCCCCGACAATGCAGTATTCCTATCAACAAAAAGAGCCTAAGTCGTTTGTGTCTCAATACATCAAACTAGGCTGCGAAATGCTTGTGTAATCATAACGGGTATGCATAAAAGAGTAATTGGTTTAATATACTTAATGTCTACTGTGACTGATAAAGTCTAGCTAGAGTCAATGATACGAGATACTGGTGCGCATGGCATGCCGCATAGCCTAGTGCAAATCTCAAGTCTGTGCGTCAAATATTACGTTATAATGAAGGGTAGCTCTCTTGAGAAACCTTAATACCGAAGAATTAAGCGTTCTCCTGGCGTACCTCAAAGACAAACAACGAGCTTAGAACAGTACAGAATGGTATAGGCAAAAAACTCTCATTCGTGCATGCTCTATTCTCAATGGCACACAGACTAGAATTTACCCAATCAACTCCAGTTCTCAGGTATGTCGTGCAGCTTTTAACTAAAACCAGCACCCATCGGAAACAATACCTTATAGTATCAGACTCCTAGTCTACCATTATCTAATCCAGCAGAACACTAATAATTACAGGAAGCGGTACTGAACAATATGAATGCCAACCAATGCTTCGTGATCAACTTATCTTAACAACTAACATACATGGGTTATATAAGACCTTAACGCACAATACAACTGGCCAGCATGAAGCTGATTATGCAGAGTTAACCAGAGGGGGTATAATATTAATAAAAGGTGGTGAAAGATATGGAAAATGAGAGAGATAGGCAGAGGAAAAGATTCTCAGGTGCAGAGAGGAGGACAGATATCAAAGGGATAAGAGAGATGCATTCTAGAAACCAGATCTGAGGGAGAGAGTGGCGAGAGAGCTGTATATATACTATGTTACGAACTGGCACTCGGGTACACAAGGGCTCTCAATCAGGACTCGAATACGGCTCGCTGCCACAACGGAGACACACGATCCCAACCTCTGAGTACTGCCAGCCGAACAAAAAATACCAATACCCTCCAGAGTTCAATCTGCTATAACGGGGTATACAAGAACTCGGTACTAGTGTTCAACAACAGACTAATAAAGAGACAGGAATTATCTAGTCTGGTCAACAATCAAACAATGAAGTAAGAAACAACAGCACCAAAGAATAGTGTTGGCCGAAGCCGAAGTAATCCACCCTTGACTATGAACTTAAGAAGTCCACCACCCTCTACTTCGGATCGGCACTATTACGTTACGTTAATTAATAGTCCTTAAGCATCGAGCAAGGAATCTTCTGAAAAAAGTTAGATGCTTCTCGGATGCTCGTAAGAAGTACGTATCGGATTTTGAACAGTAATTCAATAAGCAAAACACTGGCAATTAAATACTATTAAAGGCTTAAATTGGCATAAGAATAATTAAAAGAATATGCAATAGTAAATGGCAAACATTAAAAGGAAGTACTCCGCAAATGCAACGGCAATAGCCTACTCGGATTGTACTCGTGGGCCACTAATCACTAAAGTAGCCAAGCTTGCAACACATGAAATCAATAGTGCATAAACAATATCATACATAAGGAAAGCTTCAATACTATTCTATATCTACTAATCGAGTAAAGTCTAGCTGGGGTACTGTAGGCAAAAAGGTAGCAGTGACTGAGCAAAAACGGCTCGTAGCCTAGCGAAGTCCTCACAACTGTTTAAAGTATTACATTAAAACTAACAAGTGCACTTTGAGAAATCCAGATCCCTTGTATCTGGTTTTCTCCCGGCTCCTTGACAAAGTAAAAACAAACTGTTAATAAAATACAGGGTGGTTAGGCTCTTGCCCTCACGCACTGTAAATTATTAACTCAACACAGTCAGCCGCGAAGACAACCTAGGCTTCACTGAACCGAAATGAGTATGTTGGTTTATCGCTTAACCACTGCATCAAACAACAACTCGTAACACAGAAAAGCCTTACCCCAGTCTAGCATTACCTAGACCAGCAGAAAACAGGAATAATAATAATAACACACAGGGAAATGCATATACAAGTGCAACAAACATAAATCAATCCTATTCTAAGTCAACCCTTCCAAAATAGGCTATCTAATAGGCAAGTATCTCGTGAGAACTCAAGCGATAATACGTTGGCTGACTAGCTTTGCACCAACGGGACCATGGAAGTTAAACAGGGTAGGGAAAAGAGAAGATAAGAATGTAAGGTAGTAGAGAAAGTTCCCATCAGTCAGAAGAATATATATAGTTAGCAAGGGAAATGAGAAGTCTCTCTGCCTAATGAGTTCTGATGAAAAAATGGCTAGACTTCCCTTTTATACCCGGCCCTCTAGTGAGCCCAACGTGAACTACTAAGGACCGCCCACTGACAACCATTACGTAATTTCTCTCTCCTCTGGGATACACAAAGGCTCCCCTAGCACTGAGGGAGGGAGGAATGTGAGTGAGTTAGGCCTACCTCCTGCCTGGCGTACCCACTGACCCCTAACTGTGGCTGTTTCTCTTCCCATCATTACAAATAAGTTTTACACACAATACTTATAACTAAACTGTTAATAAAATACAGGGTGGTTAGGCTCTTGCCCTCACGCACTGTAAATTATTAACTCAACACAGTCAGCCGCGAAGACAACCTAGGCTTCACTGAACCGAAACGAGTATGCAGGTTTATCGCTTAACCACTGCATCAAACAACAACTCGTAACACAGAAAAGCCTTACCCCAGTCTAGCATTACCTAGACCAGCAGAAAACAGGAATAATAATAATAACACACAGGGAAATGCATATACAAGTGCAACAAACATAAATCAATCCTATTCTAAGTCAACCCTTCCAAAATAGGCTATCTAATAGGCAAGTATCTCGTGAGAACTCAAGCGATAATACGTTGGCTGACTAGCTTTGCACCAACGGGACCATGGAAGTTAAACAGGGTAGGGAAAAGAGAAGATAAGAATGTAAGGTAGTAGAGAAAGTTCCCATCAGTCAGAAGAATATATATAGTTAGCAAGGGAAATGAGAAGTCTCTCTGCCTAATGAGTTCTGATGAAAAAATGGCTAGACTTCCCTTTTATACCCGGCCCTCTAGTGAGCCCAACGTGAACTACTAAGGACCGCCCACTGACAACCATTACGTAATTTCTCTCTCTCCTCTGGGATACACAAAGGCTCCCCTAGCACTGAGGGAGGGAGGAATGTGAGTGAGTTAGGCCTACCTCCTGCCTGGCGTACCCACTGACCCCTAACTGTGGCTGTTTCTCTTCCCATCATTACAAATAAGTTTTACACACAATACTTATAACTAATGATATAAAATAGAACTCGTTGACTCAGATGAAAACAAATACATATTCATAATACTTATAGTACAACGGCTCACATGAACTAAGTTAGGAAACTCTACATAGACTACAGCCAAAGTTCCTGCCCTGACGATCCTAGCGAGAGTGGGGCATGACTAGGCGTTCTGTACAGCATGCTCACACGTGGACATGCGTCACACCTCCCCCAAGATTTTACTCGCTCAACCCTGAGCTAAAATCTGACAAACACAGAACCCCATCAAGCCCCTCACACCCAGCGACTGCATGGCACTAAAACAAAGCTGAGTTTATCACCAAAACACATCTTATTATTAAAAAAAAAAAAAAAAATCACATTTTATAACTCCTCCCAACAATAGCAAAAGACACAATATCATGCTCCCAGAGCGAGCTTACAGCAGCTCAGCCGTTTGATAGTTTGTGGACTACTCAAACTCTATAGGCTATGACAAACTTATACGATTACCTATATCAAAAGAAAGAGTTTTTATATGATTTTATATTTTAATATGTTTTTCCCGGCTGCACTATAAGGGCAGCCTATTTTCCTCCACTCAAACCTACACACCTGTGATAGCCTACGACTGATCATCCACCCTTGATAAACAATCCGCGATCACATTGTCACATCCAGCAATATGACGGATGTCCAGGTTATACTCCTGCAACATCAAAGACCACCTGGTCAGTCTCATATTGCGATTGTGAAATTGATTCAGGAATCTCAAAGGGTGATGATCAGTGTAGATAACCACGACTGGGCCATAGGCTGGAACATACACCTCGAAGTGCCTGAGCGACAGCACAATCGCCAGTAATTCCTTTTCTATTGTAGAATAGTTCTTTTGTGCAGCATTGAACTTCTTAGAAAAGAAACTTACTGGGTGTTCCACACCTTCATTGTCTGTCTGTAGCAAGATGGCACCAGCCCCTACACCACTAGCATCTGTTGCCAGCTGAAAAGGCCTGTTAAAGTCTGGGGCCCTGAGTATCGGGTGAGTACATAGCAAATGTTTCACCAAAGTGAAAGCCTTTTCACACTCAGGTGCCCACAAAAACTTTTTGTCTTTAGATAACAAATCTGTGAGAGGTGCCAATACCGTTGAGTAACCTTTTATGAAGCGTCTGTAGTAGCCTATCATACCCAAGAATCTCATAATCTGCTTCTTGGTTGTTGGGTGCGGAAATTTATTGATAGCCTGTACCTTGTTCTGAGGAGGGCACACCTGTCCCCTTCCCACTACAAACCCAAGGTACTGCACAGTGGCTTTTACGAAGTCACACTTTGCCAAATTTACTACCAGACCTGCTTCACTAAGTTTCCGGATCAAGGTCTCAAGGTGCTCACAATGGCTCTCAAAGTCGTCATCATAAATGATTACATCGTCCAAATATACGGTGCAATTCGGAATGTCCTTTACAATTTCATTCATCAGGTTCTGAAACGTTGCTGGTGCATTCTTAAGTCCGTAAGGCATAACATTGCACCGGTAGGTACTCCCGTCCACAACAAAACCACATACCACTTTAGCACGCTCGGACAAAGGTACTTGCCAGTAACCTTTTACTAAATTTACTTTAGACAAAAAACGAGCATTACCAATTTTGTCAACACTATCATCAACCCGAGGAAGAGGATATGGGTTAGTTGGAGTCAAACCGTTTAACCTACGGAAATCAATACAAAAGCGTACCTTGCCATCTGGCTTAGGCTGCAGTGTTACTGGGGAAGTCCACTTAACTCTCCCAGACATATATGACGCGATCGCGTCATATGGCAGAGTGAACCAATAACTCATATGACGCGATCGCGTCATATGGACTTATTATATTGCTAGAAAATAAGTTTATGACGCAATTGAGCCGGTCTTTTGGCTGGGAAGTCCGATAAGTTAGATGTACATGTGGACACATCTAGCAACCCCCTAGCGTCCCTGTGAGGGCCCCGCGGTGGTAGAGAGAGCCAGTCTCTTCCCTTCAGCCAGCCTAGTAGGTGGGTGTGCGCGGCCCTTTAAACCAAGGGGCCTCCATTTTGCCCAGCCTGGCTGGTAGTACCGCCCTAATATAACCCAAACGAAGTGCTATATCATTGGGTTATCGATGGATTATTGTGTTATTCTTATTTAGGGTAAAATAACCATGTTAGTGATGTGTTTTGCTAGTCTGGTGTACGTGACCAAGGTGGGCTCCACGAGGGGGCCATGGTTTCGCTTGTTTGTGGATCACTTTCATACCATATCGAGTCAATTATATTGCTATTTATCACATGAAGTAGTGTATCTTACTTGTATAAGTATTTCGTAGTGAAAACACTTTTATTACTGGTTGAGCATTCTCTGGTGTAGGCTACGTGACCAAGGTGGCCCACGAGAGGCCATGCTTTTTGCCTATACGTTTTGCTTGTTTGTGGATCACTTTCATATAAATATCAGTCAATTATATTGCTATTTATCTGTTCAAGTAGTGTATCTTACCTTGTAATAGTGTTTCATAGTGAAAAAACTGTCATTACTGGTCGAGCATTCTCTGGTGTTACGTGACCAAGGTGGAGGAGCCCACGAGGGGCCATGCTTTTTGCCAAACGTTTTGCTTGTTTGTGGAACACTTTCATATAAATATCAGTCATTTATATTGCTATTTATCCGTTCAAGTAGTGTATCTTACCTTGTATTAGTGTTTCTTAGTGGAAAAAACTTTCATTACTGGTCGAGCATATGTCGCCATGCTCCCTCAGCCCTGTGCATTTTTGCTCGAAAATTTAGTGGTGGAAAGTGCTTGCATTTTTGCTCGATAATTTATTGGTGGAAAGTGCTTGGGAGGTAAGTTTTTTATTGGCAAAAGCACTCTACATATACGGCTTGGTGGCCACGAGGGAATCTCAGCAGTGTGAGTAAGTACAGTCAACATTTTTGGTGGTGGTGGCGGTGGACGTGATGGTGGTGGTGGTGGTGGTGGTGATGGTGATGGTGGTGGTGGTGGTGGTGGTGGTGGTGGTGGTGGTGGTGGTGGTGGTGGTGGTGTGGTGGTGGTGGTGGTGGTGGTGATTG
This sequence comes from Paralithodes platypus, assembly GCA_032716605.1. NCBI lineage: Eukaryota > Metazoa > Arthropoda > Malacostraca > Decapoda > Lithodidae > Paralithodes > Paralithodes platypus. Next base: position 31,990,113 of record CM064501.1, on the reverse strand, counting down.
TGGTGGTGGTGGTGTGGTGGTGATGGTGGAGGATGGGGTGGTGATGATGGACGGGGTGGTGGTGGTGGTGATGGACATGATGGTGGTGGTGGTGATGATGGTGGTGGTGGTGGAGATGGTGGTGGTGTTGACACCAATAGGGTAGGGTCCCTTTTCTGACCGTGGATCAGGTCAGAAAATGAACTCAACCCTATTTGTGTCAACACTACCACCATCTCCACCACCACCACCACCATCTCCACCACCACCACCATTTTATTATTTTTGTGTTTAGGCCTATTTTATTATTTGTATTATTTGTATTTATTATTATACCTGTTATTCCTGTGTATGGGATCACCCATAAAAAAGTATTTATATTGGTATTTAATTTATATTTTTGCTTTATTATATTATAATTTATTATTATTATTATTATTATTATTTATTATTATTTATTATTATTTATTTATTATTTATTATTTATTATTTATTATTATTTATTATTATACCCAACATAAATGTCCCCCACCACAAACTCTTATTCTATATAATATATATATATATATATATACAGTATATAATTATATATATATATATATATATATATATATTTTTTTTTTTTTCTTTTTTTTTCTTTTTTATTAGGGGTAGGCCCAGCATATATATATATATATATATATTTTTTTTTTTTTTTTTTTGGGGGGAGCCTATATATATATATATATATTTTGTTTTATTTTTTTTTTTTTCCCTATACCCCACCTCCCCCCGCCTTCCCCCTATTATGTATGTATAATTATATATATATATAGCCTACTGTATATATATGCCTCCACATTTCTGTCAACACAGTGGTGTTAGTTGTGGTGGTGGTGTTAGGTGTGGTAGTTGTGGTGGTGGTGATGGTAGTTGTGGTGGTGGTGATGGTAGTTGTGGTGGTGGTGGTGGTGATGATGGTAGTTGTGGTGGTTTTCACACCTTCGAATACCACTCCCTTGGCTTCACACCTCCCAATAGGGTACCTGGACCTGAGTTGACCTGAGTGACCCTTCCCTAGACAGTCACTTGATCTCTTGTATATACTATGTTTTTTATTTTTATACACACCACCCCCATTATATCCCCCTCCCCCTCCCTCCCCCATTATATCCCCCTCCCCCTCCCTCCCTCCCCCATTATATCCCCCTCCCCCTCCCTCCCCCATTATATCCCCCTCCCACTCCCTCC